>JAVGVS010000708.1:98989-131259 GCA_032718565.1 Distichodus sexfasciatus
TCCCCACTGTGAAACATGGTGGTGGCAGCGTCACGCTGTGGGGATGCTTTTCTTCAGCAGGGACAGGGAAGCTGGTCAGAGTTGATGGGAAGATGGATGGAGCTAAATACAGGGATTGCCCTGTTGGATTGCCCTGTTGGAGGCTGCAAAGGACTTGAGACTGGGAAGGAGATTCACCTTCCAGCAAAACAATGACCCTGAATATACAGCAAGAGCTACAACGGAATGGTTTAGATCAAAGAATATTCATGTGTTAGAATGGCCCAGTCAAAGTCCAGACCTAAATCCCATTGACCATCTGTGGCAAGGCTTGAAAATTGCTCTCCATCCAATCTGGCTGAGCTTGAGCTATTTTGCTACGAAGAATGGGCAGAAATGTCAGTCTCTAGATGTGCAAAGCTGGTAGAGAGATGCCCCAAAAGACTTGCAGCTGTAACTGCAGCGAAAGGTGGCTCTACGGAGTATTGACGCAGGGGGGCTGAATACAAATGCACACCACACTTTTCAGATTTTTTTTACAAGGCACTGTATATACATATATACAGAGAGACGAGACAATGTGGCTCCAGTTTTACAGAGTGTGAGGAACAAACAAGGTGCAGTGGTTAGAGCTGCCGCCTCACAGTGAGAAGGTTCTGCGTTCGATCCCCGGTCAGCTGTAGGGTCTTTGTGTGTGGTTTGCATGCTTTCTCCATGTTTCCTCCCACAGTCCAAAAGCATGCACTATAGGTTAATTGGCAACTCTAAATTGGCCCCATGAGGTGTGTGTGTGATTGTGTGTGTCCTGCGGTGTGTCGGCGCCTGTCCGGAGTTGGTCCCCACTTTGCGCCCGTAAGTTCCTGGTATAGGCTCCGGTCCCCATGTGACCCCAGTTGGGATTAAGCGGTTCGGATAATGAATCAATGAATGAATGATATAATAAACTGTAATAGCTAGAAAAAATAATTTAGTTATGCAGCATTTAAACTACAGTCGTCTTTTACGTTGAATGTGTAAAGATCTGCAGCAGTTCACCATGAATAAATCTAGACAGATAATCTATTAAATAATCAGTGTCTTTATAAAGTCTAACTATGTGAGGAGTTCAACACTAACATGCAAATGTGGTAACATAGCAGTCAAGTGAAGAAAATACAGCAAACAGCTCTTTTAAAGGTGTGTTGTAAGGCATATTAATGAAAATGTATTATTAATGCCGTACATTACCACATTACTGCGCCACAGCAAAAAGTAACACATTACGGTAACTGCATTACTTTTCGAACACGTTACTCTCAAACTCTCATGCTGTTGTAATTCCTCTGTCACATTCTCAGCAGCGGATCGGGGTTAATGTGACATGTTGAATGTGATTTTATCTGAAGTTGAGTGAAAGATCAAGTTTTAATGAAGATTTGAGCTCGTAAACTACAAACCCCATCGCGCTTTGAGCGGAAATCCCCCGGGTACTGCCAGCCTGACGTCATTTCCGCTCGGTCTGGCCCCGCCCCGCTGTAGCGCGCGGCCGGGGGCGCTTTAGCACGCATGCGCAGCGGAACCGGGGCAGCTCCAGAGCGAGTGTGTGTGTGTGTGTGTGTGTGTGTTCATGGAGGACTCGGGCGACGGGAGTGTGTGTGTGTGTGTGAGAGTGTAGCTGGAGTTCGAGCTGGAGTTCCGGCAGCAGTGTTGGTGGTGGTGGTGAGGGAGACGCGCCGTGATCGGAGTTGTGAGGACCTTCATCATCGTCTTCATCATCATCAGTAGGAGTGTGTCGTTGTGATAATTACTAGTCGTGAGCAGCGGTGTCGAGTGTGTGAGAGTTGTGTAGTGGTTGTTGCGAGAGGACCGCTCGCTGGTTGGAGTTGTGAGGACTATAATCAGCATCAGGAGTGTGTAGTTGTGTGTAGTTGTGTGAGGACCAACATCAGCAGCGTGGAGTTGTGGGAGTTTTATAGGCGTGGTTGTGGTGTGAGGATCATCATCATCATCATCATCAACAACAACAACAGCAGCAGTGTATTTGTGGTAATTGTTGGAGTTGTGTGAGGACCAGCAGCAGGAGTTTGTAGTTGTGTGAGGACCATCATCATCATCATCATCATCATCAGGAGCAACATCAGGAGTGTGTAGTTGTGTAGTTTGTGGGAGTTGAGGAGCCCGGGCAGGATGTGTGTGTTGCTGGGCCGCTTGCTGTGTGTGATCTGGACGCTGTGGAGCTGGTCCGGCTCTGTGTCCTGCTTCAACCTGGACGCGGAGAGTCCCGCCGTGTACACTGGACCTGAACGCAGCTACTTCGGATACAGCGTGGACTTCCACAAACCCGGAAACGGACAGTGAGTACTGCGGGACCGGGGGATGAAGAGATTTATGAAAAAGAGGGACAGGGAGATATTTTTGACAGAGACATGGCAAGAGATTATTGAGAGGAAGAAACAGGGATAAGATGTTGGAGAGTGAGAGAGACACGGGAGATTTGTGTGTGAGATGAGAATGAGAGGTGAATACAAGAGAGAGAATTATTAAATTATAGACAGAGAGCCAAGGAAACACACTAAAAGATTGTTGGGAAAGTGAGAGAGACAGAAATAGAGACAGGAAGAGGTGGAAAAGATTTCTGAATTAGAAAACAGAAAAACACAGAATAAAAGAGACACAGAAGGAGACGGAGGTTTATGAGTCAGAGAATTACAGACACAGAAAGACACAGAGACATATGGAGAAACAGAGACAACAAATCGGACCAAAAGAGAGAACTGGAAAAACACAACAGTGAGATAGTGTAAATCAGTAAATCATGAAGTTAGATGAGATTTTCTGGGGCGAGAGAGAAAACTGGAAAAATACAGAAACAAAGAGAATAAAAGAGAGATTTTTGAGCAAACGGAGCGAGACAGAAAGGAGAGATTTGTGGGAAGAGGTGATGTGTTTTTGAGCGCGAGAGAGAGAATGAAAGAGACACAGAAAGACATGAAGTGATATAGAGTTGGAAAAATAGATACTGTGAGAATGAAAGTAGCAGAAAGACAGAGCATTAGAATAATATGTAGAGAGGAAGACAGAATGAGAGAAACACGAGAGAGGAAGAAAGAGAGGCTAGGTGTAAGAGGGACAGAAAGAGAGCAGGAGAGACTCAGGAAAACAGGAGGAATAAAGAGAGCCACAGTGTCATACAGACTGATATACAGAAAACCTGACTGATATGAAGGAAGAGTGAGACAGTAAAAGAGACATATATATGTGTAGTGAGAGACTTGGAGACAATGTTGGAGACACACACAGTGAGAGAGACAGGAAGAGAGGGATTTGTCTGCAGGAACAGCTCAGTGGATTTGTGTTTTGTGTGAAATGTTGCTGTACAGATAATACACTAAAATGTAGGGATGCGCGATAATATGGGAATCACATCGGAACCGGCCAATAATTGTTCTTCTTTAAGTCATCATCAGAGCGATGCTTAGATTCACCTGATATTTCCAGCTGATATTTGATGACACATTTATTGTACGTGGGGAAGGTAGCGCATGTGTCAGGCCTGTCCATGATTTTATACGGCCGCACCTTCTTTACGCTCAACTCTGCTGCACACGTCACGCATGTTTAACTAACCTGTGTGTTTGCTTCACTTAGTGAATGTGAGCCGTGTACTACTGCACTTAATAGTATGGTAGGTAGGGTGCTCTTATCATACTTTTCTATGTGGTAGTATGCATCTCAGGAAGTAGCCGTGGTTGTAGCTTAACGGTTCTCTACACACTAGGTAGTGCACATGGAGAGTCGTGCCCTATTTGACTTGGTACACTACTTAGGGCGGGAAGTGATTTTTTCTTAAAATGTTGTGCACTACGCTGGAAATGCTCCACCCTCGATCCACTCTGCTTTCACACTCGCTTGACTAAGAAATGTCTGAATTATGGTTTTATATTTGTTCCAAAGTTCTGAGCGTGCAGTGCAACTTTGGTGAGCGAAATATCTTGTCTTTACACGCTCAACTCTGCCTTTCTTATTAATCGACATCAGTATCAGCAGATATAAGCATGAAAAATATTGGCTGGTCATTCTCGTGTCATGCATCCCTACAAAAATCTACACAGATGAAGTGTTGTCAGTGTAAATATATGATGATTCCTTTACTCAGCTGGTCCCAGTAGTAGGAGGGATGGTGTGAGTGTTGATAAGATGTGTGTTGGTAAGGTGTTGTGATGAGATGATTGTTGTGTTTTCCTCCTGCAGATTGAACATCCTGGTGGGAGCTCCCAAAGCCAACACGTCTGATGGCACCTCGGTGACGGAGCGAGGCGCGGTGTACAGCTGTCCCTGGCAGAGCACCGCCTCCTGCGCCCAGATCAACTTCGACAGCACCGGTAAGCAGCGCTGCCCTCTCACCTCTACACAGATCCTCTCCACTGCTGACGGGGGTGTGTGTTGATGCTGGATAGCAGTCCTGCTGCAGTTTGTTTGGAGTCTGGAGACACGGTGGTGATTTCCTCAGTTCTGAGTCACTTCATCATCAGATACATGCTACTGTATCCGTATTATTATTGTTTTTTCCAACCAGAACTTGGCGTCAGGGTGGCGTTGTGTTTCTGTCCTGTCAGTTTTGTCTTGTCTTAGTCCAGCGTTTCTCAATCCCAGTCCTCGCGGCCCACCGCTCTGCACATATTGGGTATTTCCTGCACTGTCGCAGGCTGGTCCTACGTACCTAATTAGCTAATCAGTAGCATCAGCTGTGCCGTGGGTCGGGAATGTGTAGAGATCTGTGTAGAGCGGTGGTCCGTGAGGACTAGGTTTGAGAAACGCTGTCTTAGTCTATACATAGTCCTGTCTTGGTTCTTGTTTGTCTGTCAATCGGTTTAGCCCCCCCCCCCCTTATTTATTTGTTTGGTTTTGTTTCATTTTGTTTTGTTTGTCTTTTTGTTTCTTTGTTGTTTTTTGTTTGTCTTTTTGTTTCTTTGTTGTATTTTGTTTGTCTTTTTGTTTCTTTGTTGTTTGTCTTTTTGTTTCTTTGTTGTTTTTTTGTTTGTTTGTTTGTCTTTTTGTTTCGTTGTTTTTTGTTTGTCTTTTTGTTTCTTTGTTTTTTGTTCCTTTTTTTCTTCCTCGCTCTCTTCTTTTTTTCCCCTCTCTCTCTTTTCATGTCCCCCCTCCGTGTGGATGTTCGTTTGGAGCGGATTGTGCATGTATATTCAAATTGTTGCGTCGTTTGAGATTGTGCCCAAATGAAACTTGTAATTAAAAATCAAGTTGTCCTCCGAAGAGGGGTGGGTGGTGGTGGGCTTAAAAACAAGAAAAAAGATACATGCTACTGTCTTTCTTCATTTCGTTTCATTACCTTTCCCACGTACAGTTAATGTGTCATCAAATATCAGCTGGAAATATCGGGTGGATCTAAGCATCGATCTGATGATGATGATGATTATGAAAAGCTGTTACTGTCTGATTCCGATATGATTCCGATATCATCGTGCATCCCTAGTTAAGGGTCTTGCTCAGGAACCCAGTGGTGGTAGTGCTGGAGGTCCAGAGAGCAGGTGTGTGTTGAGGTTGAGGTGTGTGTTATGTGCAGTGTTGTGTGGTTGGAGTGTGTTCTCAGCTGGTTTCATCTCATTGATATGCTGTAGCTGTGTGGAGCCCATTCACCACACACACACACACACACACACACACACACTCTCTCTCCTCATCCCCCCTCACTCTGCTTTCTCTTTCCCTGTCTGTCACATTTCTCTCGGCCCCTCTCTCTGTCTCCCTCAGTGTCTTTCTCCACCTCTTTTTCCTCATGCCCCTCTCTCTCTCTCTCTCTCTCTCTCTCTCTGTGTGTGTTGTGTTGTGTTGTGTTATCAGTGTCAGTGTTGATAATGTGTGTGTAGTGTAGTCGATATTTCTGGTGTGTTTCTCTTTTAGAACTTTGCTGATTCTCGTCTCTCTGTTCCTAATAACAGCAGGGCCAGCATTCCTCTGTGTGTGTGTGTGTGTGTCTCCGTGCCAGGCAGCCCCATGCTGTGTGTTGGCACTAACTGCGGCTTTGTGAGTGTGTTTGTGCTGAGTGGTAGAGAGGGTGTTTGGGGGTAGAGCTGGACCGCGGTGTGGCCTGTAGAGGTGTTGAAGTTAGGCTCATAATGGAAGCATGGTGATGTGGATCTGGACGATTCTGCATCGACACAGTGGCAGACCATAATCGGTCATAACGGAGGTTTTCAACCGGTGGGCCTCTGCCCCTAGTGGTCCGCAGTGGTGTTGCAGGTGGTCTGTGACATGTAGTCCTGTTTCACTACTTGTTAAAGATGTTATTCTTTCTTCATTTTTCAAAACATTTCCAGATGATTTTTATGAATAATGAATTTAATGCAAATATCTAAAAAAGAATACAAAAAAACCTCTCTCCCACACTCACACTGCCTGGAACAGAAGCTGCTGAAAACCTGAATTACATCACGACATGCTCGGTGGCTTCCTGACTCCGGCACAAAACTTCAGGTAATAAAGAGCATCTCGTAGTGGCTGTGGCTGCTCAGTCTGCGTGCAGTGTGGAATAATGTAGGACAAGTGCTGCATCATGATACATTGAGATATCATATGCAGTGGAATATTAGCTTTAATAATCTCTTTGGAATGGAGTGGAGTAGTGGGAGCAGTGAAGGTTGACTCCTCTAGCAGGGCCCTATGAAATCCATTTAGTCTTTTCCTGAATTCCGTTTTTCCATTTTCATTCTTCTGAATTCCGTGTTTTACGTTATAATCATATTTATTCACCTAAAAAGTGTCTAATTATGGAGGGGATGGAAAAAAGAACAGTGCAATAGAAAAATCTCACATTCAACTTCAACAAAGTGCTGGGGTTCATTTCCTGCTTTGGTAAAACATTTACCTGTAAACAGCAAAAAACACTCATTTTTTGGTGCAAAACGAAGCGTTTCTGATGTGAGTGTTTGACTGTAAGTGGTCGTCACGTGTTCTTGCGGGTGCAGTCTATCGTGTGCTGGCAAAACCTACAAAAGAGTTGTTCTCCCGATTCATAAAAATCACGTGGGTATTGTTCTGCTCTAAACTTAGCACTGACACTCCAATTCCCTCATTGTTTTGAGGACTTCAGTGTTTCAGCCTCTTCACCATAGCTGACCGTTGACGTTGACGTGTGGAAAGCTGAGTTCCGCCTCAACAGGTAACACGTACAGGGGGCTGCAGCGGCCAAAACTGATTAGAAACCACATTCCGCGTTTTACAACGGATTCCATTGTGTTTGTTGAATTCCGTGATTCCGTCTGTGTTTTCCGCATCGTGCAAATCATGGGGCCCTACTCTGGTACGTGCTGCCTCTTCCTCCTGATTACTCATCATTTATAGTATGTATCTTGCTCAGTAATAACACAGTAACTGCTCTCACCCTGCTGCTGCTGCTGCTGCTGAAGCCTGGTCTCTGCACTACGCTGCCTGCTGCTCACAGCGCTCTGGTTAAAGCAGACACTAGTGAATGGTGTGTGTGTTGTTCAGCAGTATGGATGCTCTGACGTGTGGATGGAACATCGCTCGGATGACATTAACACCACCAGCTCTCACTCACTACCTCTGTGTTCCTGATGCTTTCAGCGCCGCAGGGTTAGGGAGCGTCACTAAATGACACACGGAGTCATGTTTGAGATGTTATTTGAATAATAAATCATTTAGCATATACATATGGGGGTGGAATTATTACAGTGTTTTAGTAGGAACACAGGATTTAAGTCACGTATTTCCTTCAGCAGAACAGAATAATCTCCTGCTCACGGAGGAGGGTGTTCATTAAACACTGCTGTCAGATCGGTACTCAGGATCGACCCGTTCCCACAACAGCATCGCCATCGGTACTGCAGCTGAAAAGGTCAGATCGGTGTATGCCCAGTCAGTATGACAGTGACGTCCACATGTCTGCGCTGGTGTGTGTTGACATGCGGAGTGTGTGTGTGTGTGTGCAGTAGAGTTGAGGTGAGACGTTTGAGCAGCTGTATGAGGACAGTGATGTGTGTGTGTGTGTTGCCGGAGCGTCCCCTTAGCGTCCAGTCTGCACTACATCTGTGTGTGTTTCCTTCACTTGTTCTAACATCACACAGAGATTAGGGGAGTTGAAATGAGTCCCACTCCTCGAACATGCACCACGTCCTCCCCGTGATCAGAAGGTTGCCCATTCAAATTCCAGACCGGTAAAGGTACCGTCCCCAAGCACTGCTCCCCGGGTGATGTCCGTGGCAGCTGCCCACTGCTCCTTCACGAATGGGTCACATGCAGCGATGACGTGGCTGTGGTGCACTGTGTGCTGTGCCGTGCTCTTTTGATGAAAAGATTGTAGAGTTTATGGCAGAAGTGCGTCCTAATAATAAGATCTGAGCTGTGCTTCTGTGTTGATTGCTTCTGTAGCTGTGTGGAACATGCCGGTGCTTTTCTCACACCTGAGCTGGGCTGCTGTGTGTGTGTGTGTCTGTTGTGCAGTGGTCAGCTGTGAGAAGCATGTTGTCCAGGAGTGTTTTTCATGTGTTAATCTCCACAGTGCTGAAGATAAAGGCTGCTTTGTTGCTTATTTGATTAACTCAGTGTTCCGAGCTTGAGCAGCTTCAGCTCACCCTCTCTCCAACAGCAGGATCTTTCTGTGGACGGACATTTATTTGTGTGAAATGACACAGTGCTGGTCAAACTCACACCTGACCACACCACAACCCTGACTCTCATCAGTCAGCCTCATTTACCAACCAGTCTAAAGAAGAAATGTCCTCCTTACTTGTTCCAGTGTTTTCTTATCTCAGATTTGTTACTAGGCAGCAACAGAGTCTACAAACTCTAAGTCAGATTTTATTTGTGTGCATATTTGTGACCCTCCACGGCAAAACCAGTCGCTTGTCGCAACAGAGGTTTCTGAGAAAAACGAGCGTTTATGTTGCGTGGGGTAAAATGTTGGATTTTTAGTTTTTAGTGTTTTGAAACTGTGGAAGGTCTATACTGTACTGTTGTGAATAAATTTGGCTGAAAAACTTCCCCTTTCCATCCTAAAAACGTGACTTTCTTGAGGTGAGGAATTCAATTCCAGCAGAATGTTAAAAGTTTGTGTTTTGACCGCTCTACTTCAATATTTACGCTAAATCCACTGGTTGACTAGTGTGAAGATACTTCTCCGGAATCCATCTTCGTCTCCCGAGTTCAGTTAACCTAACGCAGGTAGGCTATCCGTGTGGCTGTGAATGCAGCGTAGGCTACCGTAAATGCAAACGTAGCCGCGACCGCACCAAGCGTCTGTGAGTGCTACGGCGATAGTCAACTTCGACGGCAGATTTCTCCGTTTCTCACTTGGCGTGACAGGAGAAACCTGACTCCTTTGAATGTTGATATCTCAGTCATATGTCGTCCGATATATAACATCATAACTCAATTTTGAAAATTTGCGACAAGCGACTGGTTTTGCCGTGGAGGGTCACAATTGTGCAAAACCTTAGCTCAGTGTTTGAATCTCATTTGAACTTAATCTGATCCGATGCGTGGATGGGATGTGGGTCCGATAACGCCTCTAACAGCTGGATGGGGTAAGGGTGGCGTTGGGCCGATCTCTGGAGCTGGTCTGTTAGTTTTCTTCGTGTGCACTCACGCTCAGTGGGTTCTTCATGTGAAGTGTGTCTGTGGTAAAGCTGGTTTATTGTTCAACATTCACACTAATTCCTACATATTGATATGACAACGAGCAGAACAACAACACAACACACTACAAGCCAAAAAGCACATCACACCATGACACTGTTTAATCTCGGTGCAGTCGAGTGTGGTGAATCCAGCGTGTGGTGAATGTTCCAGCATGTGATCAGAAATCTGGTAATAAAATAACACCATGCATTTTAGTACGGAAGGCGTGGGCCGTATAAAATCCCACCCCGGACTTTGGACATGCCTGACACAAGCGCTGCCTTTCCCACATTCAATACCTGTGTCATCACATATCAGCTGGAAACATCAGGTGAATCTCAGCATCGGTCTGGTGATGATGACTGATGATAATAAGAGCGATGATCAGCCGATTCTGATCTGATTATGATAATACAGTGCATTCCTACTCAAATCAAAGTGTGTAGGGACCGTGTGAAGGTGTGTGTGTGTCTCAGCAGAGGGCAGGTAGAATGGACACGGCATCAGGGTCAGTGCTGGTGTCCATGGTTTGTGAGAAGACGAGCGTTCCGTGGTGAATGTTGAAAGTGTGACTGGAGTGTGAGGAGTGATGTGTTGGGCTGCGTGTGGGTGTGTTGTAGGTGCAGGGAGATCTGAACGCTGCCTTTTATGGTGTAGTTTGGGGCTGTGTGCTGGTGTGTGCTTCATCAGCATCTGCTTAGCGTGCAGGTCTCAACACGTTCATCACACCACTCACGCAGTAGACCTGCCTGGTGATCAGCAGCAGCTCCGCAACGCTGACGGCAGTGAAACCGCTTTGTGAAAGTCTGGCTTGAGTTGACTCCAGGGCTGGCTGATACGACTTCATCAGTATTATCATGATTATCTGAACATTTTGCCTGCATTAGCATTAATATGCTCGTATTTTGCTGTTTGCTCTCATCGCTCACTGTAAATATGCTCGTCTTTTACCTGTGGCATGTTGTAACGTTTTATTAAAAGCACGCAGGGCAGTAACATACTGTAAACATAGGGACAGTTCATCAAGTTACGCTGGTGAAGGTAGTAAGAGCAGTAGGATTATTTATTCTCGTAAGAGATGATGATGGTAGTCGTGATGGCAGGACTGTGTTGACGTGAGCTTGTGAATGTCTGTTTTGATTCATTTTAGATGATTTCACTTTCATTTCACTCTGAGTTTCATTCTTATTTTTGACTGTAAAATGGCATTAAAAGTGAGATTCAGAACCGCTGATCAACACAGTCTTGCTCCATCAGCTGCTTCACTTCCTTTTGAAACTCACTTCATACTTATTTGTTAGTGTTTAATATGTTATTTTAAAATCTTCCCAGCTTTAATGTTCATATTTCATATCTTCCTTTGTGGTCCGGTGGTGTGTGGTCTCCGCCTGGCGCCCGTACGTACGTCCCCCTGCCCACCCCGGTTGGGATTGAGCGCTTTGCATAATGTATGACTGAGAGAATGTTCTCATGTGATTAATTGTCCATAGATAAGTGAATACATTTAAGTTGGGCAGTTAAGTGAAGATGGATGAACAGCGATGTCCAGAAACTCTAATCAACATAGTGATGCTAACGAGGCTTATTCTGGTTATGTTTCAGATTCTCTTAATTCTGTCCCCAGTGTGTGTTCGTGTGCTGTCCTCTCATAAACATACTCAGGGCTGATAGCATTCAGGCGCCACGCCGGATCTCGGGCGTACTGACGTGGCTGCCAAAAAAATAACAGATAAAAATCAGGTTCGCCCAGTGATCTGACACTAGATCTGAGAGGCGCAGCTCAGAGCGCAGCGTTCACTCTCAACCACGCCAACAGTAGGCCTACTAGCCAATAAGCCAATCAGAAATAGGGAAGGGGCAGGCCTTGGGTCTTGGCCAAACAGGTTGATACAGATCCAGCAGTCGCCGGAACGCAAACCGTAAGTCATGGACGGCACGTTTACGAAGCCAGGGGAAGACACCAAAGATGTAGAAGAAGGCATAAGGAGTAAATGGCGCTGGGCTTGGATAGAGGAGATGGGCAGTGACGAAAAGCCCTTTGGAAGCTGCTGCCAAAAGCTCCGGCAACCAGGAGCATGTGTCTGCACTTTGTGCCAGGGAAGCTGCTGTATGGAACTAGCAGGAAAAACGTGCTGTCACGGCACGAACTAGACCCTAGTCATAAAGCAGCAGTCCGAGCAATGCGACACACCTCACGTTTGCCGGGGGCAACAGCCACGGCAGATATTCCATCCTCAATGACCGATCGTGTGGCTAGTTTAAAAAAAAATTCGCTTGTGCTCCTTCACTGCTGAGCGTGACCCGTCATTTACTACCGCTCTTCCACTAAAAACCCGCCCTCGAACACTGTCCGGCTCGAGGCAGCATCTCAACTCGTTAAAACTCCAACTCCCACTGAGATAAACGAGGAAATCGTTTTGAATCTCACTAGCCAAAATAGAATTCCTGATATCAGGAACTGGCATTTTAACTAGTTCAAATAGAATTTCTGATATCAAGATTCAGCATTCTAACTAGGTGGAACTGAATTTGTGATATCACACATACACATTATAACTAGTAACAACTGACTTTCTGATATCAAGAATTTGCATTGTGACTAGTTAAAAATGAATGAGTGATATCCTCTAAAAACCAATTCAAGCTAGAACGGCTTGCCACAGCCTGCTCACCTCCCGGGCACGGAAAACAGTCCACGCTCAGGAATTCTTTTCACTATCAGCCCTGCACACTACCACACGAGGTGTCCCGTAGCAGCACACGTAGTGGGTTAGGGTTAGGGTTAGGGTTAGCCCTAACCCTAACCCTAACCCTGATCATTCATTAATCAGAATCAAAGCACAGAGGTAGGTTAACCAGGATGTGGATTTGAGTCGGTTCGGTGTGGATCTGGTCTTCACGTGTCACTTTAATTTGTTCTAGTTAATCACCTTAGACTCTGGTGTAGGTTTTAAACAATAAAACCTAAATAACTTCATTAATTGTAATCAATGTGAGGAGTTTGCTGCATGCTGCTGGTGATGGTGGGGTTAGGGCTGGGCGATATGAGACCAGATCAACATCCTGGCTCATTCAGCAGTTTACCTGACTATGGTTGGTGAACAGCTCTTCTGTTTCAGGGTTTTGATGACTAACTGTAGAGATGTTGCAGCGCTGCTGTTTCTGTGCTGTTCGGGGGCTGCTCAGTAGAGCTGTCTGCAGCGTGAGTCAGGAATCCGATGAGCTGAAGTCAAATTGCATCAGTTTTTAGGCTGCAAACTCTGATTATCTCAGCCAAGAGGAACAAAAGATGGCGGATGTAGCTATGGCTCACCACAGACCAGGAATAGACTCAGCTGTCTGTCTTTATAAGGCTGGATTACACTCCACACACACACACACACACAGACACACAAACACCACATACACACGTCACACACACACACAATGTCCACTATGGATTATATATTTTTGAGACATTTGCATTAGCTTCATTGTTCATAAAGATGCCCGAATCATCTGGAAATGTAATTGAGAAAGTTATTTGAGTGGTGAATCTGGGTTGCCATGGAGCATTACCACAGTGGAACACTCCCCAAATCACTGTTTATGATCAGCCACTGAATGGATGTAGAATTATCCTGGTCTGCATGGTGATGCATTAGTTATGTGAGTCATTTCAACACCACACGCTTTAGTGCAGTCTTCTGTTGGTTGTTCAGGTATTTTTTTTACATCACAAAGATATGCACTCTCATTAGGAGCACAGTCCCAGCTCTAATAGTTGAGCAGATCTACAGCACAACACATCCAAACATAAAATAGTTTGATGATAATTCATTCATTGTGGTGTTGATTTGAGGTTGTGTCACCCAGCCCTAGAAAGATCTACAACCAGCTGTCTGTCTGTCTGTAGGAATTTTGTTGAAATCTGAAGAGCTGAGTGAAAACAACATGCTTAATTCAGCAAGCGTTCTCCAGGTGGACTGAGTTGTTAAATCCCACAGGTTTCACCAGGATTCAGGGTTAGAGTAAGGAGCCTACAACAAGGTGAAGAGCTTCTTACACACAATTTACTCACGTTAGAGCTCTACAGCAGCTTGTTGGCTTTACTTCACCTCTAATATTTAAATATCTTCACTTTCTCAACAACTCATTAGAGTAAAACTACACAACATATTGTTGAACGAAGCTCAGTGAGTGCAGCTGATGATGTGAAAACCACCAGCAGACCATTCCAGAACAACTGAAGGAGTTCCAACCATAACACGTGTGATTATCCACACACACACACACACTCTTGTTGTGGTCAGACAGCAGATGATGGTGTGTTTATAGTAACATGAATTGTGGAGAATTGGCCTGATAATCAGCTGGGTCGAGTGCTTGGTCTTTCAGCAGGAATTTGTAAGAACCTTGTATTGTAAGCTGGTGTTGTTCTGGATGTTCATTTAACAGTGTTCTGCATTTTCTACAAACACACACACACACATGCACACACACACTCCCACATATAGAAGTGGTTAGAGCTGGACAAGGCTAAAGCATACAACACATTACACACAGTAATCCTGCCGTCTTACTCTTCACTCATGCACTGTAGGACAGAGTGGAAGTGATGGAACACTCATCAAACATCAACGTCCACAATCTCTACTCCCTCCTCCATGACTGTGACTGTAGTTGTTGTCCACTCCACTGCTGTTGTGATATTTCCTCACACTGTTGAACTCCTCACATAGCTGCTTCACACTTGATAAAGGTACTGCACTGTGTTTAATTGTTGATGTTCACCTGCTGCAGATCAACTCCACAAGCTTCACTGTAGATTGAACACGTCTCTTCTTCCACCTGCAGTTTACATTTATATTTCATAGTCTGTTTGTATTTGCTTACTCCATGAGCCTTATCTGTACTCTGTAGAAAGTGTAGTCACGTCGTCTCGCATCTTTGTATTGGTGTGTGTAACTGAGATGACCATAATAAATGACTTCATCATGATTAGAGATGCACCGTAATATCAGAAACATGTTTGACTAACTCCACTGTATGTTTGCTTCACTCGGCGCATGTGAGCTCTTAGTAGTATGGAAGGTAACGTGCTCTTATCATACTTTTCTAGGCGCTAGTATGCATCTCAGGAAACAGCCGGGGTTGTAGCTTAACGGCTCTCTACACACTAGGTAGTGCACATGGAGAGCCCTATTTGACTTGGTCCACTACATAGGGCAGGAAGGGACTTTTTTTTAAATGTTGTGCACTACGCTGGAAATGCTCTGCCCTCGCTCCACTCGTCCCTGATGGTGATACTGATTTGAGGTGATATCGTCCAGCTCTAACTCACTGCTTCTGTCCTCTCTGTCTCCCAGATAACAGGATGGAAAATGGGGTGCAGATGGAGTTTAAGTCCAGCCAGTGGTTTGGAGCTACAGTTCGCTCTCAAGGAGAACACATCCTGGTACACACACACACACACACACACACAGTTACACACACACACTGAGGTAAAGAGCTAGAGAGGAAGACCTATAGGACTCACAGTAGGCCTGTTATTGACTTGTGTGCGGTGTGTGTGTGTGTGTGCGCGGTGTGTGTGTGTGTTTGCAGGCCTGTGCACCGTTGTACCAGTGGAGCACGTATGGGTTTAAGGAGCGTGAACCTGTAGGAACATGTTTCCTGAAGAAAGGCTCTACTGTGGTGGAATACTCACCCTGTCGCTCAGGTAACACACACACACACCTGAGACGCATCATTAATCTGAGCGTAGAGCTGCTTGTGTAAAACCTGCTTGGATTGCAGCCTGCTGTAACTAATCTCCTGATTTCACCTTGTGTCACGGCAGGTCTTTACTTTTGGATCTCATTTCTGTCATGTCCCTGTGAGCCCGCTTCAATAATGAATGACACATCCCTCGATAATATCAGTTATTGGTCACTCATTTTGACCGGCTGTTTGTCCTGATCTGTGTCTTGAGTGGATGTTCTGACTTGTTTGTCTCTGTCTGCAGTGTTTGATGATTTGTGCATCATTCAGCTCTTATTTCATTACTGCTAATCCCAGTCATCCCTGAACATAACACATCAGTTTACCTCATTATTTACACTGTGTGTTGCCGGTGTTATTTACTAAAGCTCTTTATCAGTTATCCAAATGCTGCCTTTAAAAGTGTAATATATTTGTCAGATCAAGTTAGTTGGACATTCTTATGATTAATACACATATTTTGTCTTGAATGTTTCTTGTAGTTTGATGAGTAGGTGTGAGCTTCTGGGTGTGTTAGGTTGTGTATCTGTATGTGTATTGGAGTGTGTGTAAGTGAGTGTTGTGTGTGTGTGTGTGTGTGTGTGTTGTGCAGGTCCAGGCACTCCGGAGGGTCAGGGCTTTTGCCAGGCTGGTTTCAGTGCTGACTTTGTGAAGGTGAGTGTTGTTACAGTTTACACACACACACACACACACACATCACAGTGACCATGTGCAGCAGTACTGTGGTCATTAAGACCCACAATCTGAGTAGAACAACAGAGGGGAAGCAGTCACGTGATGATTAAGGTAATTATTTAACCAACGACACAATGATACGGTTGCAGCATAAAATCGATACAGTGATGAAAGTGATTAGGGACGTATGATGTGGGAATTATGGGCCGACGCTGATATCTGATATTTCTGCCCATAACTGCCCATGCCGATGCTGATAAATGAGGAGGGCAGAGTCGAGCGTAAAGACGAGAGGTTTTGCTGGTGGACTTTCTACTGCGTTCTCAGAGTTTCAGCACAAAATAACACCATACTTACCATACACCCACCTCAGACTCTGGACATGCTGGACACAAGCGCTACCTTTCACACGTACAGTATGTCTCGTGAAATATCAGCTGGAAACATCAGGTGAATCTAAACATTGGTCTGATGATGATGACTTAATAAAAGAGATAATGGGTTGATTCTGTCGTGATTCCGATGTCACCGCGCATCCCTCCACCTGATAACACGTCTGACCACGCCGCCGGAACAGCGGTGTCTAATCGAGGACACACATCATCATCAGAACAAGTGGTGTGGATATCATACGCCCTGCAGCAACATCACGTAGTACCCTCCACATCAACACGGTGGTTATTGTGGGGTTTGATGCTTTAGACAGACCCTGATGTTATATTAGGAATATTAGGTTATGATGAGGGTGTTCCTGTGCTGCGTGTGCAGTAGTAGTACAGGTGAAGCTGCATGTTGTGGTCAGTGTTGAGATTGATGAGTGTACAGCATAGAGATCGACCGATATGGGTTTTTCTAAAGGCGACGCCGATGCCGATATTTAGAAGTCAGGGTCAGCCGATGGCCGGTATATGCTGCCGATATGTTTTTTGGCCAATAATTAGACATTTCCCCTCTGTTTGTGTAGTAAAATATCACACTAATAATAACAAACGATACACGAAATTTCCCAACTTAACATTTATTTAACACTGACTAACATAAATATACACATAAATAACATAAATAAAACTGTAAATGTCTAAACAATAAATAAATATATAACATTTAAACTTGACTAATAATTTGTAAACAAAACAAAGTTTTTTAAGTTACAAACTATTCCTGAGGGAAGATAAAATTATAAACAACAATACAAAAAGGGGAGTGCAAATAATCTTAAGGAGAGTGCAAAACTTCTGGCTGGGGTCCTGCAGAGGCGGCAGCATGGATCACGTGTACCGCAGAAAAACTGGGCTGTCTGCAGAGATGCCTGAATATGGGCGTACTAAACTCGGATATCGGCTAAAAAATGGTAAATATCGGCCCGATATATCGGTCGACCTCTAGTACGGCATATCACCCAGCTCTAACCCACTCCCACTGCTGACGTGTAGCTGTGCGTCAGAGCTGTAGTGTTGCTGTGCGTTCACCACGTTGTGTTGTGTTCTCCTGCTAGAACCAGCGTGTGGTGGTTGGAGGACCAGGGAGCTTCTACTGGCAGGGTGAGTGATGCTGCAGCTGCTCTTTTAGCTCACCATCAACGTCACACTCAGCGTTTTTACCAACTGTGTTGTCACGGGCACGCTGGGCACCGGGGCAGCTGGTACCGCAACGTTTAGGGAGTTGGAAGATCGCCGGTTCAAATCCCACACTGATAAAGGTACCACTGAGGTACTCACCAGCAAGGTACCGTTCCTAAGCACTGCTCCCTGGGTGCTGCCCGTGTCAGCCGTCCACTGCTCCTTCACGGATGGGTCAGATGCAGAGCTGACGTGTGTTTGTGCTGCAGTGTGTGCTGTGCTGTGTTCACTATGACTAATAATCACGCACTTCACATACAAGAGGTGATGAGGGTGCTGAGACATGACGATGAAGTGATCTTTATGTTCAGGTACTAATATAAACAGTAGAATATGGATATTGCTGTACGTATTGAGAGAATAGTCATATTTAAAGAGCGTGCAGGATGTGCAGTAGTGATTTGCAGAGTTGATCTGAACAGGAGCCAGAGTAGAGCATGTGTGCGGTGGCAGGGTGTCCGCGGGGTTTTAAAAAGTATTAAAAGGTGATAAATCAAAATTGGCAAATTTAAGGTCATTAAAAGTGTTAAATTGGGTTGTAGAGGTATTATTCTTTTAGACTATGAGGTTTCCTATTTTGAGTGAAATTCTTTCTGCTAAAGTTTGTGTTAGTTCGTTTAAACGTAGGCTTTAGCGTCTCTGGGCACGTTATCAAATATCCTCGTCTCAATCCTGAAGTCTCACATGGATTAAAGCTTTCCGTCAACGGAGGACACTAAAGCTCAATTCTGAGATCGATGCGATGCAGAAAAGGTTAGGGTTACGGTGGGGGACGTCCCTGAAATCAGCTTTTGCAGGTTGGGGTGTCTGTATCACCAACGGTTCATATAGCAGATGCCAGTTTGTAATGCATCAGCAGTTCATGCAGTGAATGCCAGCCAGCGTGTTGGAACTATGTCTTCGTTGCACATTTTATGTAGTTTGTTTTACTTTAAGTGATATAAATGTGCAGTATGTGGTCAACATGTTGAGAGTCTGTAAATCTATTCTGTTGTATAGTGTTATGTATGTCAAAACCTGCGTAAACGTTAGAAAGGTCGCTGATTAACACTTGCAACTCAGTGTCGTGATGGTTTTTAAAAAATTCCAAAGGTATTAAATGTAAGTTAAGGATTGCTGTATGTTCCCTGGGTGGATCTGGATCAGTAAGCAGCTGTACGGTCTGGAGTAAGGATGTGCAGCAGTGTTGAGGTATGAGGAGCATGACGTGACTACGCAGTGTTAGGATGTTGTGTAAATGATATCACTGCTGCATTCAGGATTAAATTAGGGTCAAATAGATGATTAGATTATCAGCCACCACTCGTTAAATGTGTAGCTGTAATACCTTACAGTGATCTTAAATGATATGTGGAGGAAATCAGCAGCAGCTTAATCTACACACAGGGAGTCTATAAAGCACATCTTGTGCTGAGGGTGTTATGTTTGTATATTTTATGTTATAATGTATATTTTGTGTCCTATTTTATTTATATATTGTTTATTCCATGTGCCCTATCTGTTCTTTGTTCTGTTTCTTGTTGCACTGTGTAAACTGGAGCCACGTCGTCTCGTCTCTCTGTATATCTGTACAGTATATAGAAGAGATGACATTAACGTTTACTTTGACTTTGTGAGTAGTGCTGTGGGTGTAAGAGCTCGCTGCGGTTCCGGTGTAGATAATAAATTGCAGGAAGCGTGTGGGGTTGGAGCCTGACGTTTGCTGCTGTTCATGAGGGGAAGTAGTGGGTTTTTGGCACGATGTCTCATCCTCAGTCTGGACCTCATTTCCTCTTTTCCTCCTGCATTTGTCACACTAATGACTTCACGTCATCAGCTCCACAGACCCTGCGAACCTCTCACCCTGTACACACACGACACACTAGTGTTGCGCGGGTCGGCTTTTTTTAACACCCGCCCCAAACCGACCCGTCAGGAGATCTAAACCGCCCCGCCCAACCCGCAAAAATACGCGTGGATAACGACCCAAAACCCGACCCGACCCGAGAAAAAAAAAACCCCCCACCAGTGAGCCTGTACTGCCATGGAACCTACCAATGAAGTGTCATTTGTGACACTGTAACCCATAGATGACAGATTTGTGGTAGATTCGCATTGAAGATGATGACACAATTTTATACAAGATTAACTGTGTACCGAACAACAACAAAGAAACCAAAAGATGGATTTTTACGTCGTAATTTATTGAAGGTTTGTGGAAAACTGCACGAAAGACATCTCTCTCACACACACACAAACACACACAAGCGCGCATGTACACAAAACACACTAGTTGTCAAAACTGTAACATGTGATGTAACATCAGATCTGAGAACTCTATCAGATTTGAATGAACTTAGTAGAACTTGTGTCTTCTTTTAACTTAATTTTGTCTAAAATGAAGTAGAGCAGAGCAACTTGACCGTGATATTTCACCAAACTAGTAGCTTATCCTACAAATTGAAAACTCCAAAATTGAAAAATATACGCCGACTGCATTTATGACAGCTGTTTGGAAGCACTGTGGAGAAAGAGGATGGAATCCACTGTGCCGGGGTTTAGCCGATTTCGACGCGCTTCCAGCACGCGACCTGCTGAACTGAACGCGTGCTCGCTCGATGTGCTGGTTGCAGGAACGCAAAGCACCGCTCTCGCCATCATCGAGAGGAGAAGTAATTCGAACCCCGTTTACAACATGTTTTGATCAATAATGAAATGCGTTTTGTAACTTTTTGACCCACCCGCCCGCACCCACGATATTTTAAAAATGTCTGCCCTAAAACCGCCCACACCCGCGGGTCACGGGTCGACCCGCACATCACTACTACACACACAAGCAGGCTGGAGCACACCTCACCTCCCACACACACACACACACACACACACCGTTAGAAGTGTGTTGTGGAATTTGCTTGGTGGGTGATTCTGAGAAATCAAGAACAAAAAGACTGTAAGAGGTGTTGTAATGTAGAAGATGGTGATAGCCATATAGGAAAGTGTGTTGCTGTACACGTTTTAACCAGTGTTGTCTTGAACGTGAACTGTCTACATCAACCATCGTTCCTTAAAGCCCTTGTTGTGGAACCTCATCAAAAAGCACTTTCTATTGTTTGCTGTTTTACAGTCTCGTGAACCTGCCTGCTAGTGCCAGATAAATCAGTTTGTCAGTGATTATTCCTCATAGTGAACACAGCACAGCACACACTGCACCACAACCACATCTGACCCATCTGTGAAGGAGCAGCTGTTTCTGTCAGCACCCAGGGAGCAGTGCTTGGGGACGGTACCTTACTCATCAGTACCTCAGGGTTACTGTTAGCGACCTTCTAATCACGTGGCCAACTCCCTCACCGTTACACTAGCAGCTGACACAATAATAAGAAGAAATAACAGTAGGGAAAATAATTGATAATATTAATCAATCACCAATAAACAGACGCCGTGCCCTTATAGCACGGCAGTTAGTTAATGATGGTGAGTAAGTCGGCCACTCTGGGGCCTGATCCGTGCTGCTGCGTGTTGGTATGATGGTTTGTAATGTTTGCGCTGCATGCTAGTCGTCGTCATGGTTATGTGTGTACGTGTGTGTGTTGTTGGTCAGTTGCGTGAGTAAAGTGCTGGTCTCGGTGAGGAGCAGCCAGCTTGATCTGTGTGGTTGAGAGGAACGGAGTGTGATGAGCTGATGCTTGTTGTTTTGCTCACCAGGTCAGCTGATTTCAGATGATATTTCTGAGATCATCAACAGGTACAACAACAAGCTGATCACACCGTACGGGAACCAGATGTCCACCAAGTCGGCCAGCGCACAGTACGACGACAGCTACCTGGGTACGCCACATCATCCTGTTTATCTAGCAGCTTCCAGATGTGATGAGGTTGTTACTGTGAGGAGGTACATGGGAAATCTGGTGCTGAATGGATAATGCAGGAGCAGCACATATTCTCATCCTCATGAGGTCAATGTCCCTCTGCCCTTCACCAGACATGTGCCGTAAGCCTCTCTCAGTCTCTACACACTGTTGACCACTCCAGCTCTTTCACTTCCACTCCCGATACCTGTGCTTAGTGTGTGGGTCGATCCCGAGTATTGATCTGAGATCAGTGTGTAATGAATAATCTGTACATTTCTGTGTGTGGAGGAGGCTCTGTGTAATGGATGTGTGTGATTTAGTGACGCTCCCTAACACTGCAGCACTAAAAGCATCAGGAACAGTGAGATCTCCAGCAGGACCTGGTGTAGTCCAGCACATTAAACAGTAGAATGGTGGGATTTGATCAGCGTTTGTGCTTGTAGTGTGTTGTCTTGCTTGTTCTGATCACTATCCTATCAACACATTGGAGTTTGGAGCTTGATTCAGCACCAGTATCAACCCAGTGTGGAACATTAACACAACGTTACTGCCGAGCACCTGGTTTAACATGCTGGTGAACAAGGAGACGGTGGTGAAGCAGCTTTACTGCAGAACACACACAGTACCAGCACGTGCACAAACCTAGAAGCACTCACAGTGGAATAGATCAGTCCTGTAGATCAGCCCAGCCTTCCTCCCTCACGCCACGTCCAGCTGCTTGACATCTGAGGGATGTGTCATTGTTGATGTGATGTCCGTGCTGTTTTACCTGTTCTAACTCCTGATCTGGAGGATGTTAACGACACCGGCATGTCTCTGTGTGATCGGTGGTGTTGTGTCTTGTCTTGCGCTAGGTTACTCTGTGGCAGTGGGAGACTTTAACGATGATGGTGTGGACGGTAAGTCAGCGTGAGAGCACTAATCACAGATTCAGACTTTAACATCTCTAGATAAACACACACTCTCATGGCATTGTGGAGCAGTAAGAGTCCCACATGAGAGACAGATTACATCACATCAGCTAAAAACACAGTGAAACCCGATTGATGTGTTCCATTTGCCACAGCAGAGTTGAACTTTTTATACTTTTTGATCTGAAGTTTCCGTCTCGAGTTACTGATCCTGCTGCTTTTCTGTTCGGTTAACTAGACTCGTCATTTGTTTATAGAAACATCCACCAGACAATTTAGCATCACCATTTTCGTCACCGTAGCAACACATCCATCCACTACAACACAAACAACACTGAAGTGCTAAACATGTCAGAATCACAGCACGTATTACAGTCTTTACGCTGAGTAGCCATCTTGGATTGTGAACTCGTGGGCGCGCACGTCGTCACTTCCAGCTTCAGGCCTCGGGAAACAACTCTGAAACCGAGCACCGAGGGCAAATGGAACGCAGCATAACTGTGCAGAAGTCTGGGTGACTGATGGTAGTTATTTTGTGATGTACTTGATGAGTTATGACAGTGGAACCTCACTGCTCACCACTGGTTTGTGCTCCTCCTGTAGATTATGTGACTGGAGTTCCCCGAGGAGAGAAGGCTCTGGGATATGTGAGTAATGCAGCACGACACACTTATAGCTGGGGTGTGTGTGTGTGTGTGTGTTAGATGATTATTCTGATTGGTGTGAGCAACAACTATAGTTAAAGACCAGATGCTTCCCGAGTTACGGTGGTTTGACTTATCAGTTCTCTTACTGGTTCCTGAGCAGTGTGTTGAGTGTGAATAAAGTAGTTCTACAGCGTCTCCTGCACATCTGCTCATCTGACTGTTTACGGAAAATAGAGGCCAAAAAAAGAAGAAAGATTCATAATAATAATAAAAATGGTGCTAAACCAGAATGTATGAGCTAGGGTAACTGAGAGGTCAGACAACAAGAGGTGCCAGTGTTTTCACAAAGATTTCTCCTTTACCTTTTAGACAAGAGGTTCGCTGTTCTAGTTGCACAAGTTTTGCTGATTTTTGAGCATTTGGACTGATTTTGGTCTATAACTCATTTCTGACTCATTTCTGGGAGAGAAGTACATTTTTGTCATGAGGGCGTTCCATATGAGAGCCGCCGCACAATAGTGCTGTGGACGTGAGTCAGGAATAAATAAATATCCAGTAAATGTCTGTACTGTGAGGAGAACGCTGGTTGTTATTTATCAGCTAAAATATGAGTTTTGTCTGTAATAAATGGGAAGATTGAACTGAACTGGAAGGTTTTAGTGAATGTTGAACTTCCCTGTGAGAGTCGTTAGAAACGCAGCATGTGTTCACATCATGAAAAATATCATTCATGCTCATGATTCCTCGTGGTTGAAGGTCAAGTCGCGGAGAGTGTGACGTAATGAACGGCAACACAAAACTTAGAGAAAAATGGAAACCGTGGAGCTGGGAAATGAATCCAGAACGTTGGAGATGTAGAATTCCCATGGAAATCATCGTCTGGAGCCGGTTCTGAGTAGGACCTGCTTTTCCACCCCAACACTAAACACAGCTGGATCACACACAAATCACAGTTGAACACAAAGCAACACTGGACACGGCTAGGCCAGCTGAAAGCTGTGTGAAAGTGAGATGATAAATCCTTGGTGTGTGAAGAGCATGCTGTAGTGTAGTTCCGGCTGCAGGTAGACGCGTCACATCTTTGCGGTGGCCCTCTGTATATATAAAGACACTTTCACTGTCCGAACCACCGCTTGTCATTAAACTCTACGACGCGGATGATTTGTGGATTTGTTTCAGGTGAACGTGTTGGACGGGAGGAACATGCTGTCCATGCTGAACTTCACCGGCCTGCAGGTGAGCTCTCTTACATGCTGTCATGTCCGTCACTACACCTCTCATTTACAACATTTAACACCCGCTGTCATCCAGAAGCACGCAGATCAGCACTTTGTCTTTAGGGCTTGAATTGTGGCATCAATGTGGACATTCTTACCCAGACCTCCATTTATACAGGGGGTACCTGGGGGTAAAGGTCATTCTCAGGGAAGATTATACTGCTGGAGGTAGGATTCAAAGCCACCATCTCGCTGTCCAGAGCCGAGTGTCACTAGTCCACCACCACCCCAGATATAGGCACCTGGATGTTTCAGCGTCCTCGTCATCATGCTCCTTTATTTCTGTATCAACCCAGTAAAGTTTGGAACAGTTAAACTGATTTTTAAAAATCGTCAGCGACTATTTTTATTGTCGATTTTTGTCGACAATGTCGAATAATCGTTGCACCCCCAGTGGATGGAGATTGTTGTATCGTTCCACCACTAGTAAGAACTCAACGTTTTGAGTGTGTTACCGTCCAGAAGGGACTGGTCAAAGCAAGTGAAAGGGCAGGGTGCTGTGCTGTAACAGGAACTCATGCTGCAGCCTCTCCCCTGCGGCCGTGTCCCAGTTTCATCCTCACTGTGTGTTTACAAGCCAGCAGAGCGTGTCCCAAATCCACTCCCACATCTGGAAGCTATTTACAGACATGTACGGGGGAGAGGGAGGAGAAGACCGGAGTAGTGCTGGTGAGGGCTGTCACGATACATCAGTCTAAATGATCCGCACGCTCAGAACATTAATCAGACATGGTACATATTGTGATGTCTCTTCATCCTC
Organism: Distichodus sexfasciatus; assembly: GCA_032718565.1. Classification (NCBI taxonomy): domain Eukaryota; kingdom Metazoa; phylum Chordata; class Actinopteri; order Characiformes; family Distichodontidae; genus Distichodus; species Distichodus sexfasciatus. Next base: position 124,063 of record JAVGVS010000708.1, read on the forward strand.
AACAAGACGCTGCTTTTATTAAAGACCAGGTTCATGTTCCTCATGTAAAGTTCTGCTGGAGCTCAGGAAGGAACATGTTCAGTCTTATTTGAGCTGATTTTTGTGATGTGACAGAAGCTAAATGATGTTTTTATGCGTTGCATTAGGATGGATTTCCCACGTATTAACTAGTGATGAGTGCTGCATGTAGAAGTTACGTTACGCTGTGCCCGCTGACCACACGGTTGAGGTGTGAAGAACAGCGTCATGTACAGAGGAAAGCCACAGCGCTCGTTCTGCCTCGTGATCCTCCAGAAACCCGTGTGTAGTTTGTTACTGATTAATAATTTGACAAGTGAAATGGAAAAAGGAAAGTAATCTATAATGAGCGTCTTAATTGACCTTATTGACTGGTTATTATTTATGTGAATTAGAGAGATGGACAGTCAGTATCAACTGCAACAAAGATATAAATACTCAGAAGGTGTTTTTCGTTGCTTTGCACACAATCCCTACTGACCCTGCAAACTTCAGACTTCTGCGACTCACAGTCCAAACTGCACAGTGTGTTTTATAGAAGAAAAAAATAAAATAAAATAATAATAATAAAGAAGCAGAATAATTACTAGAGGGTTTCATAGCACTTTTATCCTGGACCCCTAAATATCAAGATTAGTCAGTACATCAGCCAGCTCTAGGAGGGAGAGGGAGGGATGCAGGCGGAGGAATAAAACACAGTGGAAGAGAAACAGACATCTGAAGCCTTGTGGCCTAAATAGGAAGGGGAAGAGAGCTGCAGTTGGACTGTTGACGCGGAAACTATTATCCAACTCCTCATTGAGAAGAACAGTTTAAGCCCTGAATGGAAACTTGTGTGTATCATGACCAGTCAATGTTGAAACCTATGTCTAGGCACTGTTTGACCACATAATGGGGAGAGAGATGGAGGAATAAAGCAGAGTGGGAGAGGAACACTGAAGTTCAGACTGAAACCTGAGATGTAGAGAGAAGACGGGGAGAAGGTACGGGGTTAAAATGGGAAAAGAGAGAGGGATGAGGAGGAGGAGGAGGAGGAGGAGTGCTGAGTCAGGATGAGAAGGAGTGTTCTCGCTGTGTGTTTGTGACCACTGAAACACACACACACACGGCCCACACACATTCCTGCGGTCAAAGCTTTGTGTGTAAATAGGCTTCCTGCTGCTGCTTTTCTTAGATCAGGGCTTGTTGTTTTTATTAGAGGTGCAGGATTCAGGGATTTTAATGTTATATGAACAAAGAACAATGTGCAGAGTTCAAGTGTGGAAAAGGGTAAAAAGGAGAAATGATGAAGACTGTTGCTAGACGTTTCTGCTGGTGATAGTTAAACTAGGAGCTGCTGAATTCATGTTAACAGGAAGAAAAGAGGAAAGATGCACTAAAGGAAAAGAAGGAACGATCATTTGTTGATGTGGCAGAGGAAGGGAGAGGTGAGGGAGGTGACCAGGCATGTTAACACCAACATCTCCTCAATGAGCTGAAATGGTTAAGCCATGAACGATGTCAACACAGAGACACAATTCATGAAAAGGTTAAAGTCACAAATAGTGGAAAGAAGAAGAAACTAGACCAGACTAGACCAAACAGCAGCTGTTGGAGGGTGATGGTCTAGTGGAGGATCCTCACCTCTGGACCAAGACGTTGTGGGTTTGAATCCTACCTCCAGCACTACCATCATCGGGTCCCTGACCAAGAGCCTAAACCCCAAGTTGCTGCAGGGAGACTGTACCTGAAATTAGGCAATGGAAGTTTCTGTGGATGAGTGCGTCAGTATGAAGGAAGTGTAAGAAGGAGGAATGATGAAGACTGTTCTAGATGTTTCTGCTGATTATAGTTGAGCTGCCTGCAAAGTGTGAGCTGCTGAATTCACCAGTCAGGAAGTCAAGCTCACATCATGCACCAGCTACACACAAGTAAAGTAGAAGCACACTTCTCCTGAATTGAGATGACCCCTCGTGGACCAAACGGAGGATGACAAACTTCCCCTAAGAGCAGCTTACAGTTAAAGGGTCTCGCCAGAGCTCAGATTCCAACCCACAAACTCTTGGTCCAGAGGCAAATGCCCTAACACTAGGCCATCAACACCCACTACCCAGGGAGCAGTGCTTAGGGACAGTACCTTCTTCATGAGTACCTCAGTGGTACCTTTACTGGTCCGGGACTCAGTCACAGGGCAAACTCTCTAACCATTACACGGCTAACTGCCCCAAGATAAAATACCACCAAACATATGACCTCATTCATGAACATAACACGGTGACCGCTCCCCTAAAGCCCGGCTAACAGATAGAGCTGGAAATGCTGAACATTTAATACACAAGAAAACATTAACCGAAGGTTAGTCGTTAATTAATCCCGAGTCGTTTCTGGGCTCGATTGTTAAGATCCACTCAGCAGCATTAAGCTGAAATGAGTTCAGTATTAAACTGCTAATTCAGCTCAGGTCCATAGGGTCCGAAAAATCCCAGCTGCTTCCAGATGATGAGGTTTCCATAGAGTCCTGGTAATGGTTCAGCTCGGGATCAGCTCGGAAACAAAGAGGAAGAAAGAGAAGAGAGTTAGCGCCCTCCACCTAACGTCCAGCAGTGCTACGGTAACTATGGCAGCCGGGCTGAAAGGGAGAGCTGGGAGGTAGCTCCGACATGAGGGCTAATAAAGGTAGTGTCCAGCTGAAGTCTCTGCTGTTGGTGAGGGCTGTTCCTCCCAGCATGATGTCTGGTTGATCTGTGTGTTTGGAGTTGATGTTGTGTGCACGTTGACCACCGTATGGATGTGTGGTGTTAGTGTGAGAGAGTAAACAGGAGGCAGCTTTTCCACACATGCTGCATGATGCTAACGCCTCATCTCGGGACTGATCCACACGTCTCCAGGAATGTGTTTTCAAACTCCACTGTCCCTTTAATAACTTATTGTGTTGAATAAACAAACTCTGTGTGTGTGTGTGTGTGTGAGACAGATGGCAGCGTATTTCGGCAACGCCGTGGCCGCCACAGACATCAATAATGACGGGTGAGTAATGCTGAGGGCTTATTTGGGCTCCAGCACACACCCGTGAGGGAAGATGAGTTATTATTTTAATGATTGTTTCCACTCTTCATGCTCTCACACAGTCTCATACGCAGCTCTAAATCATTACACACCGCCCCCTCCTCCCTGTCCTCTTGCTCTGTATTACATGAAGGTATGAAGTTTCTTTATAAAGCTCCTTTACAACAAACCCCATATGTGACCCTCCACGGGTAAACCAGTCGCTTGTCGCAACAGAGGTTTCTGAGAAAAACGAGCGTTTATGTTGCGTGGGGTAGAATGTTGGATTTTTAGTTTTTAGTGTTTTGAAACAGTGGAAGGTCTATACTGTACTGTTGTGAATCAATTTGGCTGAAAAACTTACCCTTTTCATCCTAAAAACGTGACTTTCTTGAGGTGAGGAATTCAATTCCAGCAGAATGTTAAAAGTTTCTGTTTTGACCGCTCTACTTCAATATTTACGCTAAATCCACTGGTTGACTAGTGTGAAGATACTTCTCCGGAATCCATCTTCGTCTCCCGAGTTCAGTTAACCTAACGCAGGTAGGCTATCCGTGTGGCTGTGAATGCAGCGTAGGCTACCGTAAATGCAAACGTAGCCGCGACCGCACCAAGCGTCTGTGAGTGCTACGGCGATAGTCAACTTCGACGGCAGATTTCTCCGTTTCTCACTTGGCGTGACAGGAGAAACCCGACTCCTTTGAATGTTGATATCTCAGTCATATGTCGTCCCATTCATTCCATATAGGTATCGTTTTGAAGCTTGATTTATGCCCTTTCATGAAAACATAATAACTCAATTTTGAAAATTTGCGACAAGCAACTGGGTTTGCCGTGGAGGGTCACATATGTATATACAGTACCGTGATACACTACAGAATACCAGTAAATAGCTGTATAGTGAGTAGAACGCGGTGGTTGTTTCAGCTACATTATGAGTTGAGTCTGTAATAAAGTGGAGGTTTGAAAGTGAGTGATTATTGGTCATTGAGAACGCACCACAGCATAGCACGCAGTGCACCTCTGCATTTGACCCATCCGTCAAGGAGCAGTGGGCAGCTGACATAGGCAGCACCCGTGGAGCAGTGCTTGGGGACGGTACCTTGCTCATGAGTGCCTCAGTGGTAACTTTACTGGTCCTGGATTCAAACCTGCGACCTTCTGATCATGAAGCGAACACCCTACCGTTACACCACCAACTGGAGTGTTTCAGTGAGAGCCGTTAGTGCTGATCAGCGAGCCTGCATAATCACCATTTAATAAGCTTGTGATGTGCACCGACTCACATCTTAATTCTCATGAATCTGCTTTAATCTCAGATACGCATTTGCATTCGATTGACAGAAGTCCGTCACAGCTGGAGTCCACTGGGCAGAAATCCGTCGTGGCAGAGAACTTTAATCCCTGAGCGTGCATGCACAATGACCATGTTTGAAAAACTTTACTTTGTCACGGTTCACCTGGGTGTACCGAACCAAACAGGGCGTACCGAACGGTTCAGTAAAATACAGAAAACAGTTGCGTCCCTAATATATAAGGGATTAGATAAATGAATAAAATGTCTAATTTGACAATAAGAGTTAAAATGCAGGGAATACTCAGCTTTAAGATGGAAAAGATGATCATTCTGTTGATTCAACCTGCAGATGTTGAGCAGATCAGTAAAGTTTTGGTGTCTGTGTCTGTGTGTGCGTGTGTGCAGGATGATGGACCTGTTTGTTGGAGCTCCCCTCTACATGGAGCGTGGTTCTGATGGCAAGTTGAGGGAGGTGGGCCAGGTGTACGTGTACCTGAGGAGAGGCGTGTTCTCCTTCCTGTCCCCAATGAAGCTGACGGGCAATGAGGTGTACGCTCGGTTCGGCTCCTCCATCGCCACCCTCGGGGACCTGGACCTGGACGGATTCAGCGGTAAAGAGCTTTAACCTCAGCTGAAGCGTGTGCCGTGAGTGATGCTGTGTGAGCGGCTGGTGTTTCCTCCTCCTGTAGAGCATGTGCACCACCTCTACTACCATTACTAGTGCAGTATAGCTCAGTGTGGTCATGCCGTGCATCAGGACAACACCACCGGCTGAGAGCAGATTCTTTACTTTGTGTTTGTGTTAAGAGATGGAGTCTGATCTCGGTGTAGTGTTTGTTCCATGCTCAGCTTCCCTCTGTGTGTGTTTGTTCCTCTTTTTCTTCTTCTTGTTCATGTCTTGAATGTGTTCCGGAAGCTTGTGTTTAGCAGCAGCTCTAATTATCCTGTAGTGCTGTCAGCGAGGTCACAGATCATCTCCCAAATTACAGCCAGCTGCCCTCACCACAAGTCACTGCACCGCAGCAAGTTCACTTTTACACTGATGTGTTTCAGGCGCTCCGGTAAATTCATGCTGAATTCTCGTTCACAGCAGCATGATCTGTTTGGAGCTGTTGATTCTGTTGGTTTCTTATCATCCTCTTCTCCCTGCTCATCACTGTGGTGTATTCATGTAGATGATTTCATCGTGCTTTGTTACTTCATCATTATCTTTACGGATTCTGCTGTGTTTTTATTGCTGGGCGCCAGCTGTCACCTCGCTCACTCTTATTACTGCTGTTACTATAACTACAAGTCTGGATTCTGTCCTGTCCATCCTCAGACGTGGCTATCGCTGCCCCTTACGGAGGTCCATCGCGCCAGGGCCTGGTCTACATCCACAACGGGCGTGCATCAGGGCCCGACCCTCAGCCCTCTCAGGTCCTGGAGGGGAAGTGGGCTTCCAGCTCTATGCCACCCAGCTTCGGCTACTCCATGCACGGAGCCATGGACATCGACCAGAACGGCTACCCTGGTGAGAGGACAGCCTGCTCCTCTTCCTCTTCTTCTTCCATTCATGTTAGGACTGGGCACTTCGCCAAAAATTAATCAAACCCCACAGTTAGAACCTCACATGGAGGTAATCCTGCCTATCAGGATTATTTTGAACTAAGCTATCAGAACAGAAGCTATCAGTTAAAACCCAAAACAAACTGATTGTTCGTTAATCGTAACTCGGTAAAATGGTAATTCATGGTGATATTGATTTGAGGTGGTAGTGCTCAGCCCTAATTCAGCTGGATCTTCTCTACACCTGCAGCTGTGTTCCTTCTCTGAAATGAGTCTTAAATATGAAGCATCTGTAACCACCTGTTCTCTAGGGCTCATCTGCAGCGTGCAGTTCCGCACGTCTCCATCTCCAAAAGATTCAGAACATGGTCAACTCTCACGCTGATATTTGCTGTTTGACTAAATCTAACAACACTTACTCATCTGTGTGTGTGTGTGTGTGTAGATCTGCTGGTGGGAGTGTTTGGAGCGGACCGAGCTGTTTTGTACAGGTACACCACCTTTTTGGAGCTTGTTTACGACCCGCGTCCGGCCAGCGTGGTAGGGTTTGGTTTTGTGTGTGATTAGTGAGTGTCTGTGTAGTGGTTTTTTGTCTGGCATGTGGTGTAAATGTGGAGCTTGAGGAGAAGTGGTGCAGTCACACCCTCAACATGCTCTCAGAGTCTGGTCTTCAGCAGCTTCACTGACCTGGTGTGGAGATTAACTGTACACTGAGTCCATATTCCACATCCTCTCACTCTCATATTCACACACAGCAACGTGTGATTAACAAACAGCACACCCTACACACACAGCTGCGGCATCCTAAACGTGCTGACCACGGTCATGAGCCGCGGTGCACCGTCCACTGTACTCCTGGATGAGAACTGCCCTCGCACTTTACCCTCACCACACCTCGAGATAAACCTACTCTAGATCGGAGCCTGACTCTGCCCATGCTTTTGTTTAAGTCACAGATTGTGTTGAGTGTGGTGAGTGTAACTTGACTCTGTGTGTGTATGGTGTGTGTGTGTGTGTGTGGTGTGTGTGTGTGTGTATGGTGTGTGTGTGTGTGTGTGTGGTGTGTGTGTGTGTGTATGGTGTGTGTGTGTGTGTGTGTATGCGTGTGTAGAGCTCGTCCGGTCATCAGTGTCAACTCCACACTGGACATCACGCCACAGATCCTCAGCCTGGAGGATAAACGCTGCCAGCTGCGCTCCAGCACCACCATGGTGTCCTGGTAAACACACACACACTCACACACTACACTCACACACTACACTCACACACTACACACACACTACACACACACACTCACACACTACACTCAC
>JAVGVS010000709.1:0-130372 GCA_032718565.1 Distichodus sexfasciatus
AAAAAAAGAAATCAAATTCAATGTGCAGTGCCACTTAGGGTTCATATAAAGTATTGCAGTTTTGCCTTTGTACATTAGAACTAGAGGTTTCTTCCTCAAAATAAACACACAAAATCTTTTGAAATTACTCTGTATTATGGTCAGTTCTGCACTATGCTGACTTAAAACAATAACCTAATATCTATAGTAAACTTTCCACCTTTTAAAAGTCCATTAATTTGAGCCATCATCTATGTTAGATGTACTTACAATGATTCATTTTCTGTATTACTTTTAGATGTACTGTCATATAGAGGAAATATTTACACTGTAGTAGGATAAATGCCATGCTTTTGCACAATATATAAAGAAATGCGAATATCAAGGCAATCAATGAAACATACCATAATGTGATAATTTATCAACAGCATTAAATATCGCCAGGAATAATATTCTATCACAAGTAATCTAAATGAAATCATTAAGGTTAACCTGAACTGTTCAACCAATACATTACATGTAAGTACCAGGTGTCTAGAGCTTTCTTCTTCATCTTAATCCTTTTTCTGAGTAAAGTAGAATTGTACACACAGTCCAAGTTTCTCACTTTAAAGTGTCTTACTGTGGCAAACATAGTATTAGATTCCAGTTTCATATGTTAAAACATCAGACATTTTGACAATTTGACTACACTATACAGTGTTGGAATGGAAATATCTTCAACGTTTAAGACCCTGCTTTAACAATTTATTGAATAGATCATTATTTGGTGCACCATGGAGGGCAGGCAGAGTAGCTGTCCAGTTGTCCACAGGTGCTGGAATATAGTCAAGAACATCTGCTATGTTTGAGAAATGAACAAATAAAGATGCATATTCCCTATTCAAAGATTCTGACAATGTCAAAGTGATGTTCTACTAGTTAAAGGGAAGTCCTTACCATGTCTGATGAATCCTCATCTTCCAAAAAGGTCTTTTCTCTCACTATGTGCTGAATAGTTTCCATAATACTAGGATCTGTCACCAAAACGTTTTTAGCACGAAGTGTAGAATATTTGCATTCATTCTTTCTTGAGTCAGTTGTCATGCAAACATCATAATTATGCATGTGTGGCAGAGTTCCAGCAATTCCTGTGTCTGCATACCCAGGAGGATAGTAGGGAATAACTGGGAGCCTGGACTGATAGAAGGCACAGGATTGCCTCCGCCTGTAGATCTTCACTGATATTATTACTACTACAGAAGTGATAAAAAGGAAAGAAACAATTGCTAACGCTAAAACTAAGTAAAATGTCAGGAAATCATTGTATTCTCTTTCATTTGTATAGTCCATGAATTCCACGTCAGGCAAACTGTCTCCAATTGCTACATTGACATTAACTACAGCTGAGCGAGATGGATGTCCATTATCTTCCACAATAACAATGAGTTTTTGCTTCACTGCATCTTTGTCAGTGATCTGTCGTACAGTTCGTATCTCCCCATTCTGTGGACCAACTTCAAACAATGGCCTGTCTGTGACTTTCTGTAGTTTGTAAGAGAGCCAGGCGTTCTGTCCAGAGTCCACATCAACAGCCACCACTTTAGTGACAAGATATCCAATATCTGCTGTCCGAGGCACAATCTCAGCCACCATAGTGCTGCTGGTCTGTACTGGATAGAGAACCTGGGGTGAGTTATCATTCTGGTCCTGGATTATAAGTTTTACTGTTACATTGCTACAGAGTGGAGGAGAGCCTCTGTCATGAGCTTTTAACAGAAATTCAACTGATTTTAACTGCTCATAATCAAAAGAGCGCACAGCACTAACTACTCCGCTATCAGCACTGACTGACACATATGATGACACAGGAACTCCATTAACAGTGCTGTCTTCTAGAATGTAAGATATGTGGGAATTCTGTTTGTCATCTGCATCAATGGCTTTCACTGTGAGCACATAGATATTTGGTGTATTGTTTTCTGCCACATAGGCCACATATTCATTTGTCTCAAAGACAGGCATGTTGTCATTCACATCTGATATCTGTAAATGGACTGAGGCACTGCTGGAGAGTGGGGGGACACCCTCATCAGAACACGTCACTGTGATGGTGTATTCAGCATCTCTCTCCCTATCCAATTCCTGCTCTGTAAGCAGGCTGAAAAAATTGTGAGATGGCGATACAATAGCAAAGGGAACCTTTTCATTGATTATGCAATTAATTTTACCATTCATGCCAGAATCTGGGTCATTCACATTCATCATTGCTACAGTGATACCAATATCAGAATTTTCTGATAATGAACTTGATTTTGAGAGAATGTTAATTAATGGTGTATTGTCATTAACGTCTAAAATATCAACAATTAGCTTACACGTGTCAGAGAGCCCACCTTGGTCTTTCACTTGAATTTCAAGCTGATAACTGTTTGCCAATTCAAAGTCAACCTGTCCGTTTAAGGACACCTCTCCACTTGCTTGATCGACAACAAATATATCTGACAAACTATCTGCTGTTTTGGACATGAAGTACGTTATCCGTCCGTTGGAGCCTTCATCTGCATCTGATGCACTTACAGTAATTAATTTTGTGCCATTAATTGCGTTTTCTTCTAATGTTGTCCTGTACATCTTCTGCATGAATACAGGAGCGTTATCGTTCACGTCTAGAACAACTACACGTATTTGCACAGAACCAGACAGAACAGGTTCACCTCCATCAGTTGCAGTTAACAACAAAGTAAACTCTTCGTGCTTTTCTCTGTCAAGGGGTCTTTGTAGAACCATTTCCACACTTTTATCTCCGTCTAACTGAGTTAGAGTTTCGAGTACAAAATTGTCCGACGGCTTAAGGGAGTAGCTTTGCAGACCATTAGTACCGACGTCAACATCTATTGCCCTCTGTAAAGTGAACCTCGCCCCTTTTGTAGCCGATTCGCTAATTTCAAACATAATGTTCTCCGTTTGAAAAGCTGGAGCATTATCGTTTATATCCGTGATTTCGATGGTAATTGTGTACAATTCCATTGGATTTTCCACTATCATTTGAAGATGCAAAGCGCACGGAGTCGTTTTGGCGCAAAGAGACTCGCGATCTATTTTTTCTTTGATAAGAAGCATACCCCTCTCTTTATTAAGATCGATATGTCCCGACCTGTCTCGCGTGAAGATACGTGCGTTTCCAGAGGTAAGTCTTCTTAATTCTAAACCCAAATCCTGTGCGACATTTCCAACAATCGATCCCTTTGGCATTTCTTCCGGAACAGAGTAACTGAGCTGTCCGTTCACCAAGTGAGAAAAAAGGATAGCTGCAAACAATACAGCGTGCCTTACCGAGGCACTCATTTTTTCGACGACACAAAAATTCCCAGAAAGGTCCACTCCAGGTTTTTAATGTAATACAGTATGTAGATTCGTGTTAAACCTCAAACAAATGAGACGAAAATCAACACATTGAAAGAAAATAAAACCCATCCGAACCTTGCGTTCTTCTCTTTCCAGTCCTTCGCTATTCTGAGGGTGTTTTAGACTTTTACATAAAGACCATAAGCCACCTTAGTGAACAGCGACCCTCTCAGACAAACCTTAGAATTACAGTACAGCTTGTTAGTCAACAAGTAAATCATATATTACTGAAATGAGTAAATGTATGATTTAAGAAAATAAGAAAAACTCTCTAGCAACCAATTGGACTACTTTGCAGCAAGTAATCTGTTTTGCACATGGCTGTAAATAATAGATTTTATTTGGAAAGTTTTTGTACATCTATCAAAATCATTAAAAATTATTCTAGCAAAGAGGGAAACTTACCGACTCTGGTGAATCTTCATCTCCCAAAAGATTCTTTTCTGCCACCACATGGTGCATAATCTCGGAAAAATTCGGATCCACCATTATGATATTTTTCTCACCAAGTGTTGAATATTTGCAGTCACTTTTTCTTGAATCAGGTGCCATGCAAACATCAAAATTATACATAGGTGGCAAAGTTCCAGTAACTCCTGTGTCTGTATATCCAGATGAATAATGTGGAATAACTGGGAGACTGGACTGATAGTAAATACGAGACTGTCTCCACCTGTAAATTCTTACTGATATTATCACAACTATAGATGTTATGAATAAGAATGAAACAGCAGCCAGTGCTAGAACTAAATAAAATGTCAGGTTATCGTTGTGGTCTTTTTCATACATTAAGTCTGTAAATTCGTTGACCACTTCAGTGAAACTGTCAACAATTGCTACATTAATGTTGACTTCAGCTGAGCGAGATGGCTTTCCATTATCCTCCACAATAACAGTGAGCTTTTGTTTCATAGCGTCTTTATCAGTAATCTGACGCACAGTTCTTATCTCTCCATTCTGTGGCCCAATTTCAAACAGCGGCCTGTCTGTGACTTTTCGTAATTTGTAAGAGAGCCATGCATTCTGTCCAGAGTCCACATCCACAGCCACCACTTTAGTGACAAGGTAGCCAACATCAGCTGAACGAGGCACGATCTCAGTCACGTGAGAGCCACTGGTCTGTACTGGATAGAGAATTTGAGGGGCGTTGTCATTCTGATCTTGGATCATAATTCTTACTGTCATGTTACTACTCAGTGGAGGGGACCCTCCGTCCTGCGCCTTTACATGAAAATGGAAGTCTGTAAATTGTTCGTAGTCAAAAGAGCGCAAAGCATTGATCACTCCACTGTCAGCATTGATTGACACATATGATGACACAGGAACTCCATTAACAGTACTGTCTACTAAAATGTATGAAACACGAGCATTCTGATTGTAGTCAGCATCACTCGCCTTAACCCTAAATACAGAGTGACCTGGAATGTTGTTTTCAGCCAAATAAGCCTCATAGTTATTTTTCTCAAAGACGGGCGCATTGTCATTGACATCTGTTATCTGTAAATGAAGAGAAACACTGCTAGAGAGTGAAGGAACACCTTCATCATAGCATGTCACAGTTATATTATACTCAGCCTGTCTTTCCCTGTCCAATTCCTGCTCTGTGCGCAGGTTGAAAAAATTGTTAGATGGCGATACAACAGTAAAGGGAATATCATCTCTAATAATGCAATGAATTTGACCATTCAGACCGGAATCTGGATCATTTACTTTTATCATAGCAATAACAGTACCAGTTTTAGATTCCTCAGATACAGTATTAGAACTTGAAAGAACGTTAATTGAAGGCGTGTTATCATTAATGTCTAAAACATCAACAATTAACTTACACGTATCAGAAAGCCCACCTTGGTCTTTTGCTTGAATTTCAAGCTGATAATTGCTCGCTTTTTCAAAGTCAACCTGGCTGTTTAAAGACACTTCTCCCGTGTGTTTATCGACAACAAATATGTCTGACAAACTGTCCACTGTTTTTGACATATAGTATGATATCCGTGCGTTGGATCCTTCGTCTGCATCAGACGCGGTTACAGTGGTCAGTTTTGCTCCCTTAGCTGCGCTTTCTATGACCGCTGCCTTATAAACCTTCTGCGTAAATATTGGCGGGTTATCATTAACATCCAAAACAATAACGTGTATTTGCACGGACCCAGACAGTACAGGGTTACCTCCATCCATCGCCGTTAACCACAAAGCAAACCGTTCTTGTTTTTCTCTGTCAAGATGTTGCTGCAAAACCATTTCCACGCTCTTATCACCGTCTGCGTGACTATGTAACTCTAGAATAAAATGATCAGACGGTTTAAGCGAATAGCTTTGAAGTCCATTGGTACCGACGTCGATATCTATTGCTCTCTCTAACGTGAATCTGGAGCCCTTTACAGCCGACTCGCTTATCTCAAACACGATTTCCTCCGTTTGAAAAGTAGGAGCATTATCATTTATATCCACAATTTCGATAGTAACTGTGTGTAATTCCATCGGGTTCTCCAGAATTATTTGTAGATGTAAAGCACACGGAGTCGTTTTTGCGCAAAGAGACTCGCGATCTATTTTCTCTTTGATGACAAGCATGCCCCTCTCTTTATTCAGTTCTATGTATTCCCCGTTGTCTTCGGTGTAGATGCGTGCTTTGCCTGAATTCAGTCTGTTAAAATCCAAATCCAAATCACGAGCCACATTTCCAACGATGAACCCTTAGGCATTTCCTCCGGGATAGAGAAACTAACCTGCCCAAGTACAAGACGAGATGAAAAAGTCACGGCAAACAATACCGTGTGCCATACCACGGCATCCGACGTTTTCTCCACACCATCAGCAAGCCCAAGCAATAACATTTTTGTCCTGTATATATTAGTGCAGCATGAAATCTGTGTTAATAATTATTCCGAGAAGGCTTTAAAAATGCATAACCAATACATTAAAAGGAAAATATCGCATTATTATTCTGCTTCCTTCAAGGCGTTTTTCCTTCCTTCCTTTCTCTGTGACACTACGGGTACCTCTAACTAAGGAAAATTTCCCCCTGCCTGCATGAAGGCCGAAGCGTTGTTGATGAACAGCGGCCCTCAGAGTCAATCCTAAGAAATGCAGATCTTACAATCACTTTTGCACCGTACATATATATATAGTACGCAAAGGTTCAGGCAGGTGAAAAACGCTGTAAACAAAGAATGCTTTCAGAAAAATAAATAATGATTGTTTATTTTTATCAATTTACATAATGCAAAGTGAGCAAACAAAAGAAAATCTTAACCAAATCATATTTGTGTTACTGTAATTTTTGCCTTCAAAACCAGCATCAATTCTTATAGGTACACTTGCACAAAGTCAGGGATTTTGTAGGATTATAGTCATTATATTATTTTGTTGTCATCATATTATTTTGTAGGATTATAGAATTATAGATCTGTGGTTAGTTCTCCAAGATGTTTGGAACAACTCTACCAGCCGAGAGGCCTTCTAAACTGTGTGCAAGGGTATTTCAGAAGAATTGATGTTGTTTTGAAGGCAAAGGGTGGTCACACCAAATATTGATTTGATTTAGATTTCTCTTTTGTTCATTCACTGCATTTTGTTGATTGATTGATGAAAATAAATGATTAACCCTTCCATTTTTGAAAGCATTCTTTGTTTACAGCATTTTTTCACACCTGCCTGAAACTTTGGGTACAGTACTATATCTATTCATCTATCTATCTCTCTTCTTTCTATATATATATATATATATATATATATATATATATATATATATATATATATATATATATATATAATTTTTTTTTTTTTTTACTTTTTTTAACATATTTTACAACAAATAAATAACTTTTTCAGTGTAATATACTCAGTCTGTCGGATCGCAATGGCAGGATGAGGAGCTGTCCATCAGTTGTGGTGCTGACTTGAGTGATAATTATTTTTAAACATCTCTAAATGCACACAAACGAACCCTCTGTTAGAATATTATGATTTCATGTGGTGGGAAAAGATAGGAAAAAGTTATCCCCTAAAGAAAACAATCTTACTTTCTGCAGGTCATAGTTATCTTTAAAAAAGCTCTTTTCTGCCAAAGCTCGCTGCACAGTCTCTTTGAAATTTGGGTCAGCTACTAAAACATTTTGGCCTCCAATTGTTGAATATTTGCATTCACTCTTCCTGGAATCAGTAGTTGTGCAAATATCATAATTACATAGGTGGGGCAGAGTTCCAGTTGCTTGTGTATCTGAGGCACTATGGGCATAACACGGAATAATGGGCAGACCGGACTGATAGAGTATGCATGACATAAGATAATAGGACTTTTCTGTGCTGACTACCTCAAAATGTAGGTCCATTTCCTAAATGCTTCAAATTATAATGAGCAAATCTTCAATTTGTCTGTGCTTACAGGTTTTAATACTAGAAAACACCTGACCTATAATTAGATTCCTCTAAACAAGGCAGACAATTTGTTTTTGTGAGACGACATAGTTAGTGAGAGGCAGATAGATGCAATGTCCAGAAATCGTTGATAAACAGCGTCACTCTGAGTCAGAATGGTGAACTACACACTATGTTCAAACTTAAAGAAAAATGCACATATTCGTACATAATGTTTCCAAACTAAAACTTTACTTTACGACATAAATGGGTACAGTACTATGGACGGGCGACTCATTCTATGCCCCAGAAGAAGAAGCCTAATTTACATCAGCCCCATGATGAAGTAACAGGCAGGAAAGAATGGAGGAAGGGCGAGGTGACTATATAGAGAGGTTAAATACAGCAGTAAGGAGGGACATTCTTAAAAAACAATAAAACACAAATTAATGGATAAAAAGGGTAATGGATATTGTAGGGATTGGGGACATACAAAGTAGACAAGACTTCTTGAAGTATATTTTGCTCTCTGCTCTGACAGGGTCACACAGAAGGAACTGTTTAAATTTCAAATTACATTTACATTTGGATCTTGTAAATGAAGTATTTTACAGAATTATGCTTTTCACATTTTCAACCCAAATGAAAATGTGTTTTTTGTAAAAGAAATAAGCGCCTACTGTATGTAATATGTGATTCACAAGACTATTCACCTCACAGCTCCCCAATCATCCATCCCTGAACCTCATTATTTTTAAATCCTAAAAACATTGAATTCAAGGATTGTCTAGCAATCTCTGAATATAATTATTATATAATGCAACAAAACAACTTGGAGAAACTTTCCCTTGAACACAAGCTCTAACCTCATGGTTGATTTAATTTCCAAAAACATTTAAATTATCACATAATGAAACAAATCAATGAGGAACATTAATGTAACAATAAAAGGCTAATTAACCTGAAAGTGCAATGAATTTTAACATTTCAACCTTCATTTAGATGAACACAGTACTGTATTTAGAGTTCTCTGAATTATATACAATAACAGATAACACAATAAAAAGAAAACATTAGTAGGTCCGTTATTGATGTGCCTAAATATGAATCATAACTCAGCACCACTCATAACATAACTCTGTTAACTAATGTATAATAATGAGTTTATTTTGAGGTCATGCTTACCAACTCTGGAGATTCATCACCTTCTGAAAAAATGTTTCTCTTTCTTTGCATTGTATGTGTTAGACTCTGATCCATCACAACAACACTTTGACCTCTAATAATAGAAATTATGTAGTCACTTTTTCTTGAATCACATGTCATGTAAACATTATAATTTTGCATGTGTGGCAGTGTTCCATTAACTCCTGTGTCTCTGCAACCAGGTCGATAGTATGGAATGACAGGGAGATTGGACTGATAGAGCATGCGGGTTTGCCTCCACCTGTAATCTTTACAGATATTATCACTACTATGCACATAATAAAAAGGAAAGTTACAGCAGCTAAGGCTAAATTTAAATAAAATGTCAAGTTTCTATTATATGCTTTGCCAAGGGTAAAATCCATAAGTTCTGTAAGGGCTTCAGGAAAACTGTCTGCAATTGCTACAATGATATTAACTACAGCAGAGCGAGGTGGCAGTCCATTATCCTCCACAATAACAGTGAGCTTTTGTTTTATGTTATCTTTGCCAGTGACCTGGCGCACAGTTCGTATTTCTCAGTTTTTCTGACTCACTTCAAAAAGTAACCTGTCTGTGGTTTTCTGTAGTTTGTAGGAGAGCCAGCCATTCTGTCCAGAGTCCACATCCACAGCCACCACTTTAGAGACAAAGTAGCCAACATCTGCTGAACAAGCCACTGGTCTGTACAGGGTAAAGAATCTGAGGGGCATTGTCATCCTGATCTTGGATTATAACTTTTACGGTCACATTACTACTCAGGGGAGGAAATCCTCCGTCCTGTGCTTTTACATTAAAATGAAAGTCTTTTAACTGCCCATAGTCAAAAGAATGGTCAACATTAATTACTCCGCTGTCAGCACTGACTGACACAAATGATGACAATGGAATGCCATTAACACTACTGTCTTCCAGAATGTAAGAAATATGTGCATTCTGTTTGTAATCAGAATCACTGGCCTTCATTGTACATATTGAAAGTCCTGCCATTTTGTTCTCAATTACATAGGTTTCATAGTTATTTCTTTCAAAAACAGGGACATTGTAAGTCACATCTGATATCTGTAAATGAAAAGAAATACTGCTAGAAAGTGAGGGGACTCCGTTATCACAGCATGTTACAGTGATGTTGTGCCGAGCCTGTTTCTCTCTATCCAAATTCTGCTCTACAAACAGTCTGAAAAAATTATGAGATGGAGAGGTAATACCCAATGGTATATTGTCGTTAATTGTGCATTGAACTTCATCATTTAAACTTGTATCTTGGTCATTTATCTTTATCATTACATCAACAGTATTAGGCTTAGTCTCCTCGGAAATAGAACTGAGCATAGAGAGTACAACGACAGTTGGCTTGTTATCATTAATGTCCAACACGTCAATGATTACCTTACACGAGTCAAAGAGTCCTCCTTGGTCTATAACCTGAATATCAAGCTGATAACGCTTGGATATTTCATAATCAATCTCACCGTTTAATGATACTTCTCCTTTGCGTTCGTTTACAGTGAATTTATCCCCCACAGCACTGTCCAGTGCGTCAGAAATGTTGCATTCTATATAACTATTAGAACCCTCATCCGCGTCAGAAGCACTAACAGTTGTCAGTATTGTCCCCATTGGTGCATTTTCTGTCACTGTGGCTTTATATACATTTTTATTAAAAACAGGGGTGTTATCATTTACATCCAGCACTGTTATACTTATTTGCATTGTGCTCGATAGACGTGGCTCACCACCATCAAACGCAGTCAACAACAGATTAAGTCAGCTTTGCTTTTTTTTGATCAAAGGGCTTTTGTAACACAATCTCTACATTCTTTTTCCCTACTCCTTGTTTGTCTAATATGAAATGTTCCATGGGTTTAAGCGAATAGCTTCTAAGACCGTTGATCCCAACATTCGCATCCTGAGCCCTACCTACCACGAATCTAGCGCCTGCTGCTACAGACTCGCTTAATTCAAGTGTTATTTCATTCTTCTGGAACAAAGGGGGGTTGTCATTAATGTTTGTGATTTCAATGGTAATAGAATATAATTCCATCGGGTTCTCTAGAAGTAACTGCAGATGTAGAGTGCAAGGAAATGTTTTTGCGCAAAGTGCCTCCCAATCAACGTTCTCTTTGATGTGCAGGAATCCATTTTCTCTATTGAGAAAAACGTATTCTGTGTTATCACTGGAAAAGACATGCATTGCCCCATTTCAGTCTTTTTACATCCAATCCCAAATCTTGAACAATATTTCTGATTACCGACCCTTTCGCCATTTCTTCAGGAATGGTGGAACTGATCTGTCCGTATACCGAGTCGGAACAAAGGACAACGACCAGCAGCACCATGCGCATTAACGCCGCAGACATTGTCTTCTGCAGATCCAATATATTAACTGACAGCTGTCCTATGATGCTTTGTGAACCCCAAAAAAGTGGCCCACTATAAAATCATGTTTTAAGTAGCTAAACGCATTAAAGCCTATATCGGGTAAATGTCCTGTGCAAATGAAGCCCTTTTCATTTCCGATAGGGATGTTAGGAGTTAGTTACAGTCTTTCCATGTTGAACAGTGGCCCTCCGAGCCAAAAAACAGAATTGCTAATAATTTGACAGCATCACGCCTGAACTTATTTCGGTAGTTTTTTTTTTTCCATCAACGATAATAATAATAATAATAATAATAATAATAAGCTTGCAATTAAATGATGTCAGCCCTGTAATTGTGACAGCTGTGCCTTCAACAAATCTGATTATTTTGTGACTTGAAATAATACCCAGTGCAGGGGTTCTGAAATGACACAAGGGAGTGGACAGCGCCAGAGGCACTACAATCAATCATTCATAATCAGGCCTTCATACCAAAAAAAAAACCCAAAACAAACAAACAAAAAAAAAAATCTCACAAGAGTATGTCTTTAGAAAAACTTCATAATGTCATATGTATGATTTTAAAAGCACACTCTTACCAATCCTGCATCATCCAGAAAGTTCTTCTCTTTCATACGCTGCATTGTCTCTGTTAGGGTCTTGTCAATACTGTGGCCACCAAGTGTGGAATATTTGCAGTCTCCTGAGTCTCTCATCGTGCAAATATCATAATTATGCAAGTGTGTCAAAGTTCCAGTAACTCCTGTGTCGGCATAACCGGCTGAACAGTACGGAATAACGGGCAGATTGGATTCATAGAATATGCGGGACTGCCTCCATCTATAGATCCTCAGAGATAGTATTGCTACCACACAAGTGATGAAAAGGAAAGAAACAACAGCAAGAGATAAAACTAAGTAAAATGTGAGGTTATCATTGTAGTCTTTTTCGTACGCAAAATCCGAGAAATCAGAATGCATTTCAGGGAAACTGTCCGCAATTGCAACGTTGATGTTGATAACAGCTGAGCGAGATGGCTGTCCGTTATCTTCCACAATAACTGTAAGCTTTTGTTTAACAGCATCTTTATCAGTGACCTGACGCACGGTCCGTATCTCCCCATTCTGTGGACCAACCTCAAAAAGTACCCTGTCTGTAGCTTTTTGTAATTTGTAGGAGAGCCAGGCGTTTTGTCCTGAGTCAGCATCCACAGTAACCACTTTAGTGACAAGAAAACCAACATCTGCTGAACGTGGAACAATCTCCATCACCAGTGAGCCACTTGTCTGTACTGGGTAGAGAATGTGAGGGGCATTGTCATTCTGATCTAGGATTTTAATTCTTACTGTCACGTTTTTACTGAGTGGAGGGGATCCTCCGTCCTGCGCTTTTACGCAGAAATGGAAATCCTTTAAGTGCTCGTAGTCGAAAGAACGTGCAGCATTAATGACACCAGTATCAGCATTTACTGACACATATGATGACACAGGGACCCCATTGACACTGCTGTCTTCTAGAATGTATGATACACGAGCATTCTGCTTGGAGTCTATGTCACTAGCCTTCACTGTAATAACTGAAACACCAGGAGTGTTGTTCTCAACCACATATGCCTCATAGCAATTCCTCTCAAAGACAGGTGCGTTGTCGTTCACATCTGATATTTTTAAATGGAGAGAAACACTGCTGGACAGTGAAGGGACTCCCTCATCTGAGCATGTCACAGCAATGTTGTACTCAGAGTCTGTTTCCCTATCCAATTCTTTCTCTGTGCGCAGATTAAAGAAAGTGTTAGATGGAGACGCGATAGAAAACGGTATATTGTCATTTATAGTGCACTGAACTTTACCATTTGCATCTGAATCTAGATCATTTACCTTTATCATTGCAACCATAGTGTTTGGCGGAGAGTCCTCAGAAATATAACTCGACATAGACACAATATTAATAACTGGTTTGTTATCATTAATGTCCAGTACATCGATAACTACTTTGCATGTGTCAAAAAGTCCCCCTTGGTCTCTGGCTTGAATATCAAGCTGGTAATGGTTAGATTTTTCGTAGTCAATCTGAGCTTCTAATATAACATCCCCGTTACGTTCATTTACAGTAAACTTATCGGCCACCGAACTGTGCACCGCGTCAGAAATATGGTACGATATATATTTATTAGAGCCTTCATCTGCGTCGGTTGCACTTACGGTCGTCAGTTTAGTTCCTTTTGCTGCATTTTCTGTTATTGTGGCTTTATACACCTTTTGAGTGAAAATAGGCGCATTATCGTTTACATCTAAGACTGTAATATGTATTTGCATAGTGCCAGACAATCGTGGCTCACCACCGTCAAACGCCGTCAGCAACAATTTTACTTGGCTTTGCTTTTCTCGGTCGAGAGGTTTTTGCAATAGAATCTCTACATTCTTCTCTTCACCTGTATCTTTGTTTAATACAAAATTATCCATGGGTTTAAGCAAATAGCTTCGAAGACCGTTGGCCCCGACGTCAGGATCCATAGCTCTGCCTAGAACGAATCTAGCTCCGGTCGCTGCTGACTCACTTAACTCAAATTTAATTTCATTTTTCTCAAATATAGGAGCGTTATCGTTGATGTCCGTGATTTCTACGGTAATATAATATAGTTCCATTGGGCTTTCCATTATTATTTGGAGATGCAGAGCACACGGGGTCGTTTGTTCGCAAAGAGCTTCGCGGTCTATCTTTTCTTTGAGGATGAGTAATCCGTTATCTCTTTTTAGTTCTATGTATTCCATGTCGTCGCTCGAATAGATCCGTGCTTTTCCAGATTTCAGTCTTTTTATATCCAGGCCTAAATCCTGTGCAATATTTCCTATCGTCGAACCCGTAGCCATTTCCTCCGGAATGGAATAACTGATCTGTCCGCACACCACATGAGAACAAAAGACAACAAAAAAAAACACCATTTGCGCGACAATTATTATTTTCCTTTGTTGACCTAACATACTCTTCTGGAATATTCCCATCGTGTTCGCTGATTTTAAATATTACGAGTCGGCAAGATCAAATAGAAATTCTAATCTTGTAATACAGCAAAGCAATTTTACTGATACCCAGCCTTCTTTTTTCTCTAATATTCTGAGGGAGAGTTTACGGCAGTCTGTCACGTTTCCAAACCTGCACTGTTGAACAGCGTCCCTCTGAGTCAAAAGTAAGAACTACAGTTAAATGTGCAGCTGGACATGGACCTTTACACAGTAATTGTTATACATACATACACAAATAGATAGATAGATAGATAGATAGATAGATAGATAGATAGATAGATAGATAGATAGATAGATAGATAGATAGATATCATACTATGTCATACTATACCGTACACTACCAAAGACATGCCAGTAAGCAAAACTTGGCTACGTCATGTACTCGTGAAAAAAGCTGCCTGCGGTAGACTGAGAATTCACTTAACTCCATCCTTTGTCCTATAACGAGTTCTTTAAGACTGAATGTACCAAATTAGCACAAAGTACACATTGTATTAGTAAACTGCGATTAACGATATCAAAATATTAATTAAAATGTTAAATATTAATTTTTCAGAGCACATATCTACTTTTCTGTGCATTATAATGACTATAACGATTTTAAGTCTCTTTTTAAACTAACCAAAAGAACGTTTTACTACTACCAGAAGGTAAACTAAATAACCAATCCCGCCACGTGGTATTATGAAACCCCTCCTTCAAGTGAACTACAGTCACAGACACCACTTGTACATTAGATTAAATTACTTACTGAAATGTAGATTACATAATTAGTGTAGAACTAAAAGTAATAACTAATAACTGTTTATACCGCGCATTCTTATCAGCGCCGAAAGAGAATTACAAACATGAGCTTACCAGCCCCGGAGATTCGGCATCTTCAAAGACACTAGTCTCTTTCGTTCCGCATATTGTGCCTGTATGACTTTTGTCCAATAATACAATACTTTGTCCCCCAAGTGTAGAATATTCGTAGTCCTTTCTTCTCGAGTCAGTCGTAATGCAAACATCATAATTAGACATGTGAGGTAAAGTTCCAGTAACTCCTGTATCCGCGTAACCGGGTGGATAGTATGGGATGACTGGCAGTTTGGACTGATAGAACAATCGTGATTGCCTCCACCTGTAGATCCTCACAGATATTATTACCACTACTGAAATCATAAAAAGAAATGATACTGCAGCTAAAGCTGAGATTAAATAAAATGTCAGGTTATCATTATATTCTTTGCTGTGCGTAAAATCCATTATTTCTGTCATGACATCAGGAAAACTATCAGAAATAACTACATTAATGTTAATGACAGCTGAACGAGATGGCTGTCCGTTATCCTCAACAATAACATTGAGCTTTTGTTTCACAGCATCTTTATCAGTGACTTGGCGTGCAGTACGTATCTCTCCATTCTGTGGACCAACTTCAAACAGCGCGCTGTCTGTTGCTTTCTGTAATTTGTAGAAGAGCCAGGCGTTCTGTCCAGAGTCCACATCCACTGCCACCACTTTAGTGACAAGAAAACCAGCATCTGCTGAATGAGGAACGATCTCCGTGACCAGTGAGCCACTGGTCTGTACTGGATAGAGAACCTGTGGTGCGTTGTCGTTCTGATCTTGGATTATAATTTTTACAGTCACGTTATTACTGAGTGGAGGGGATCCTCCGTCCTGCGCTTTTATGCAGAAATGGAAGTCCTTTAAGTGCTCATAGTCAAAAGAGCGCACGGCATTAATAACTCCACTATCGGCACCGACTGACACATATGAAGACACAGGAACGCCATTTATTGTGCTGTCTTCCAGAATGTATGAAATACGAGCGTTCTGATTTGAGTCCACGTCATTGGCTTTCACTGTAATAACAGAAACACCAGGTGTGTTGTTCTCCACTATATAGGCCTCGTATCTATTTCTCTCAAAAACAGGTGCATTGTCATTCACATCTGATATCTGCAAACGAAGTGAAACGGTGCTGGACAGAGAGGGGGCTCCCTCATCAGAGCATATCACAGTGATATTGTACTCGGAGTCCGTCTCCCTGTCCAGTTCAAGCTCTGTGTGCAGACTAAAAACACTATTCATTGGTGACGTGATTGTAAACGGTACGTTGTTATTTATAGTACAGTAAACGTTACCACCTTCACCTGCGTCGAGGTCATTTACCTTCATCATTGCAACAACAGTCTTGGGCTTAGATTTTTCGGAAATAGAATTGGACATAGAGAGGATGTCAATAGTTGGCCAGTTATCATTAATGTCCAACACATCTATTATTACTTTACAAGAGTGCGAGAGTCCGCCTTGGTCTCTGCCCTGAATATCAAGCTGGTAGTGATCTGTTTTTTCAAAGTCAATCTCGCCGTTTAATGTCAGTTCTCCACTGTATTCATTTAAAGTAAATTTATCGGCCACAGAACTTGGCACTGCATCAGAAATATAATACGCTATGTGGTTGTTTGGTTTTTCATCCGCATCAGATGCACTCACGGTTATCAGTTTGGTCCCCTTTGTTGCGTTTTCTGGCACTGTGGTTTTATAAACATTTTGAGTGAAGACGGGAGCATTATCATTGACGTCCAGAACGGTTATGACAATTTGCATTGTGCCCGACAGTTGTGGGTCACCACCGTCAAATGCCGTCAACAACAAATCATGTCGGCTTTGCTTCTCACGATCAAGAGGCTTTTGTAACACTATTACAACATTCTTATCCCCCCCCACGTCCGTATCTAAAAAGAAATTATTATTGGGTTTTAGCGAATAGCTTCGAAGACCGTTGATTCCTACGTCCGGATCCACAGCCCTGCCAAGCACGAATTTAGCCCCTGTCACCGCTGACTCACTTATTTCCAACCAAATTTCATTCTTTTCAAAAATAGGAGCGTTGTCATTTATGTCCGTGATTTCCACTGTAACTGCGTATAACTCTATTGGACTTTCCAAAATCATTTGTAGATGCAAAGCACATGGGGTATTTGTTCCACAAAGCGCCTCGCGATCTATTTTTTCTT
This sequence comes from Distichodus sexfasciatus, assembly GCA_032718565.1. Classification (NCBI taxonomy): domain Eukaryota; kingdom Metazoa; phylum Chordata; class Actinopteri; order Characiformes; family Distichodontidae; genus Distichodus; species Distichodus sexfasciatus. Next base: position 17,302 of record JAVGVS010000709.1, read on the forward strand.
TGATAAGAAGTAATCCACGATCTCTTTCCAGCTCTATGTATTCCGTATTGTCACCTTTATAGATGCGGGCTTTCCCCAGTTTAAGTCTTTTTAAATCCAAACCTAAGTCCTGAGCAATATTTCCGATCATCGACCCTTTCGCCATTTCCTCTGGGATGGAATAACTTATCTGCCCGCACACCATACGAGAACAAAAGGCAAAGAACAGCAGTACCATTTGCAACATCGCCATTATGGATATTTTCTTGTGTGAATCAAGCGTCCATATGTGTAACTCCCCGATCCTCGTTTCCGTAATTAGAATCCATTCAAATTGGTAGAATCAAATGAAAATTATTTTTGTTGTTCAAGAAACAGGTTTGTGTGCAAGCGAAGACCGTTTTTCTTTATCCTATTACGTGCTGTGGGGAGGGTTTGAGATAGTCGACCAGGCCCTTCATTGTTGAACAGCGGCCCTCTGAGTCAAAAGTAAGAACTGCATAGACAGTATATTTCATGGGCTCTTTTGGACACGGTAATATTTTAATCAGTGTATCATTAATTAACAACAATTCGACAATTTCTTGCCTTTTTATTCTAGCTTTACCCCAAATTACCCTGAAACTGTAAAAAAAACGACGGTCTGGAAAAAATAGGAAATAAATTCTTTTCTTTTCTAATGTAACTGCTCAAACCCAAGCTATAGGCATAGCATTTTAAGACAGTGGCCTCACCAACCAAAAATGTGAAACAATGCTTAACTGGCTGCAACTCATTTCTCTCTAACACATGCAAAACAACACACTGCAGTCAATTTAGAACTTCCTCAAAATAAATGCCAATAAACATTTCACTTAGTTCACTCCATTGTTAGAAAACCAGCAAATAAATAATCAATGAAGAAAAAAGAGATATATTCTTGCCAGTTTGTTTCAAATATGCCTATTATCAGACAGGTAATAAAAGTGAACATATAATAAAACTTACTGAAATACATATGCAAACATTTGAGTTTTAATTGTAAAATTTAGTTTTAATGGATCCTAATGAAAAAATACATTGTTGGGTAATAATGTAATAGTTTTCAGATACTGTTTATGATCACATATAAGTAGCAATCTGACTATTATTGTCAAAAGGTCAAATTTAAACATCGTGAAGTGATAAAGTTATCTTAAAAATATGCTTACCAACTCTGGGGAATCAGCGTCTTCCAAAAAGTTTTTCTCTTTTCTGTTGCTCTGCATTGTCACTGTTAAACTTGGGTCCACTAAAAAAACCTTATGTGCATCAATAGTAGAATCACTGTAGTTACTTTTTCGCGAATCAAGAGTCATGTGAGCATCATAATTATGCATGTGTGGCAAAGTTCCAGTAACTCCTGTGTCTGCGTAACCAGGTGGATAGTATGGGATGACTGGAAGGTTGGACTGATAGAACAAGCGAGTTTGCCTCCACCTGTAGATCTTCACAGATATTATTACTGCTACAGAAGTGATAAAAAGAAATGATACTACTGCTAAAGCTAACACTAAATAAAGAGTCAAACTTTCATTGTATTCCTTGCTGTGTGTAAAATCAACATATTCTGTGAGGACATCAGGAAAACTATCTGCAACAGCAATGTTGATATTAACTACAGCTGAGCGAGATGGCTGTCCATTGTCTTGTACAATAACAGTGAGCTTTTGTTTCACAGCATCTCTGTCAGTAACCTGGCGCAGAGTTCGTATCTCTCCGTTCTGAGGATCCACTTCAAAGAGTGCCCGGTCTGTGGCTTTCTGTAATTTGTAGGAGAGCCAGGCGTTCTGTCCAGAATCTACATCCACAGCCACTACTTTAGTGACAAGATAGCCAACATCTGCCGACCGAGGCACAATCTCGGCTACCAGAGAGTCACTGGTCTGGCCTGGATATAGAATTTGAGGGGCATTGTCATTCTGATCTTGGATCATAATTCTTACTGTAACGTTGCTACTGAGTGGAGGGGATCCTCCGTCCTGTGCTTTTATGCAGAAACGAAAGTCCTTTAACTGCTCATAGTCAAAAGAACGCACAGCGTTAATGACTCCACTGTCAGCACTGATTGACACGTATGAAGACACAGGAACCCCATTAACAGTGCTGTCTTCCAGAATATAAGAAACACGAGCATTCTGGTTGGAGTCAATGTCACTAGCTTTGACTGTGAATATAGACAGACCTGGTGTGTTGTTTTCAACTATATAACCCTCGTAATTGTTTCTGTCAAAGGAAGGTGCATTATCATTTACATCAGATATCGGTAAATGAAGAGAAACACTGCTTGAGAGTGAAGGGACTCCCTCATCAGAGCACATTACAGTAATATTGTACTCAGCTTTTCTCTCCCTGTCAAGGTCCTGCTCTGTCTGCAGAACAAAGAAATTTGTGGAAGGATTTGTCACAGTGAATGGAATGTTGTCATCAATGATGCAATTAACTTGTCCATTTGCTTCTGAATCTGGATCATTTACCTTAATCATAGCAACAACAGTATTGGACACTGACTGCTCTGATATAGAAGCTGATTTAGATAAAATATCAATTGTTGGTTTATTGTCATTAATATCTAACACATCAAGAATTACCTTACATGAGTCAGATAATCCTCCTTGATCTTTGGCCTGAATATCAAGTTCATAATGACTCGACTTTTCATAGTCAATTTCACCTTTTAATGTTACTTCTCCTGTGTATGGGTCAACAGCAAAAATATCGGTAACAGAATTGTCCAATGCGTCAGAGATATAATACGTAACATGACTATTAGTGCCTTCATCGCCATCGATAGCGCTTACCGTCATAAGTTTAGTCCCTTTTATCACATTTTCTTTCACTGACGCCTTATACACTTTTTGAGTAAAAATAGGTGCGTTATCATTAACGTCTAAAACTGTTATATGAATTTGCATCGTGCCCGAGAGTCGTGGCTCACCACCATCAAATGCCGTCAACAATAAATTAATGATTCTTTGCCTCTCCCGATCCAGGGGTTTGTGTAACACCATCTCCACGATTTTACCAACGTCAGCCTGCTTTTCTAAATTAAAATGATCCGTGGATGTAAGTGAATAGCTTCTAAGACCGTTGCTTCCAACATCATGATCAACAGCCCGACCAAGAACGAATCTAGAGCCTGGAGCTGCTGACTCACTTATTTCAAATCTAATTTCGTTTTTCAGGAATGTAGGCGCGTTGTCGTTTAGGTCCGTGATTTCGACTGTGATAGAATATAATTCCATTGGATTTTCCAGGATCATTTGTAGATGTAGGGCGCACGGTGTTATTTTTGCACAAAGAGATTCACGATCTATTTTATCTTTAATGAGAAGCAGTCCGTTTTCTCTGTTCAGCTCTATGTATTCCGTACTGTCGCCCGTATAAATGCGCGAATTCCCCGATTTCAGTCTTTTCAAATTCAATTCCAAATCTTTGGCTATATTTCCGATCATCGAACCTTTGGCCATTTCCTCTGGAATGGAATAACTGATCTGCCCGTACACCAAGTGATAACAAAAGACAACGAGCAGCAATGCCGCGTGCCATAACATCGCCTGGAACATTTTCTTATGTAGACTCGAAATCCGTTGGTAACATATTCCCATTTTGGCTGCTATTTATGGTCCGGTAGAAAAAACCCGTTAGATAATCAATTCTCTGTTATCAGATAAAATAGCTCGATGGAGACACGGTCTAAATATTAAGTGAAAGAGAAGCCTGCCTTCTTTTTCTGTCTGGTAACCTGTGACATGGAGAGCGAGCCTAAGCCTTTCATTGTTGAACAGCGGCCCTCAGAGTTAAAAGTAAGTACTACAAATTAACTGGCAGAAAACAGGGTTTCAACGTAACAAAATAGGATTTAATAATAATAATAATAATAATAATAATAATAAATAATAATAATAATAATAATAATAATATATGTAATAATAATAATGTATTTCTTCAAGACGGTTCACGGGACTTGCCACTGAAATAATTACTAAACGATAACTGTGTGTAACCCTGTCCATGCCCCTGAAGAATTGTGAATGAGTAAAAAAAAAAAAACTTTGTATGTGGCACGACTTATATTACACAGCACTAGAAGAACTACATTAAACAAAATAAATTAAAACCAATACTCCTAAAGGTGTTGGCATAAATTTGTCTAAATGTGCGTCATAGCATTTAGATTTAAATTAACACAACATCCCGCCATTGTGCTAGGCAGAGCTGCAGTTTGTAATCAAATCAATATTTCTGTCAAACAATTAAATTCAACTTAGTTTGTGAAATGCAGAACATGGAAAACAAACGAACAGATTCGGAACCCAGGCAAACAAGGGGGCAGGCGCTGTCCTTTCCTTGTAGTTCTGAAAGAATACGTGCGATTTTTGCGCTGGTACTAATCTTACGTCAAAGAACTACTGACTTTTTGGACAAAGAACAGAAGCTAACATAACATTGAACCCTGCCAAATATATGACAGCAAACTCAACAAATTTTGCCTGTTTAAATGATTACTAAAATAATTACATTTCTACTTAAAATCAACGGAGAACTTACACTTATTGTTTTAAAATTAATACAGATGTAATAAATTAGTTGAACAAAACAAATTAGAATTTTGCAAATGTATACAGCTCTTCAACTAGCAAGGTAGCCGCTCTTACCAGGCTATAGGAGTCGGGATCTTCCATGAAGTCGTTTTTCTTTATGGCACGCTGTATAGTGTCCTTGAAATTGGGGTCCACTAATAAAACATTTTGTGTGTCAAGCGTAGAGTATTTGCAGTCACTTTTCCTGGAGTCAGTGGTCACAGAAACATCATAATTATACATGCGTGAAAGAGTTCCAGTTACTCCTGTGTCGGTGTAGCCGGTGGGATAATATGGAATAACGGGAAGACTTGATTGAAAAAAGATGCGGGACTGCCTCCACTTGTAGACTTTAACGGATATTATTACAACTACAGATGCAATAAAAAGGAACGAAACCGCAGATAACGCTAAAATTAAATAAAACGTTAAGTCGTTAGTATATTCTTGATTTTGCGACAAGTCCGTGAATTCATAAAGTCCTTCAGGAAAACTCTCTGCTAAAGCTACATTAATGTTGACAAGGGCTGAATGAGATGGATGTCCATTGTCCTCCACAATAACACTGAGCGTTTGTTTAACAGTATCTTTATCAGTGACTTGGCGCACTGTTCGTATCTCTCCGTTCTGCGGATCCACTTCAAACAGTGCTCTGTCTATGGATCTCTGCAATTTATAGGAGAGCCATGCGTTCTGTCCAGAGTCCACATCAACAGCCACTACTTTAGTAACAAGGTAACCAACATCTGCTGACCGAGGCACGATCTCACCCACCAGAGAACCTCCGGTCTGTACTGGATAAAGAATCTGAGGTGCGTTGTCATTCTGGTCTTGGACAATAATATCCAAAGTCACATTATTGCTGAGGGGAGGTGAGCCGCCATCTTGAGCTCTCACGTAAATTCTTATTTTTTTCATTTGCTCATAGTCGAAAGATCGCACTGCATATACATCTCCACTATCAGCATTTACTGAAACATAAGAAGAAACAAGTAACCCAGCCACAGTAGTTTCCTCTATAAGATAAGATACGCGCGCGTTCTGGTTGGAATCGGCGTCATGAGCGCTTAATGTAAATATGGATAAACCGGGAGAGTTGTTCTCAGTGACGTGTGTAATGTAAACACTCTTGTGAAATCTTGGGGGATTATCGTTGACATCAGATACCTTAAGGTTTAAAGTTTGTTTACTGGAAAGCACAGGGGACCCTGAATCCGTTGCTGTTATAGTAATGTTATATTCTGCGACTCGTTCGCGATCTAAAGCACCACCAGTAACTAAAGTGTAATAATTCCTTAAAGTCGACTGTAGTTTAAATGGCGATTGTTGATTGATTTTGCAGTCAACAAGACCATTATCTCCTGAATCTAGATCTTTTATGCTCAGTATTGCTATTGTTGTACCAAGAGCAGCATCTTCAGACACTGGGCTGGAAAATGACATTACATTAATAGTTGGAGCGTTATCATTTACATCAATTATATCTAGTATAACTTTGGCTGATCCTCCTAGTCCTCCTTGATCTTTGGCCTCTATACCGATCTCGTATTTCTTTACCTTTTCATAATCAAGGACACCAGCTAGTGTCATTACTCCGCTACGTTCATCTATAGTAAACATTTCTGCGATGTTGCCCTTTAAATTGGCAAAACTATATGTCACGAGGCCATATGTCCCGCTGTCTGCATCACTTGCGTTAACAGTTGTAATGTATGTTCCTTTTGGTAAATCTTCTGCTATTGTCGTTCTATAAATTGTTTGGTTAAAAACTGGAGCATTGTCATTTGCATCTAACACATATACTTCTATTTTTACGTCACCTGTTCTTTGTGGGTTTCCACCATCAACTGCAGTAAGCGTGAGAGAAAGCCTAGGATTTTCCTCTCTGTCTAATTGCTTCTGAAGCACCATTTCGGCGTATTTAACCCCATCGGGACGCGAGAGTTCTTTCAGAATAAAATTTACGTTAGGAGACAAAATATATTTCTGAAGAGCGTTTATGCCTACATCAGGATCGTCTGCGCTTCCAAGTAAGAACCTTGCTCCTAATGTGGCCGATTCGCTTATTTCGAGATGAATTTTATCATTGGGAAACCTTGGAGAGTGATCGTTCACATCCAGTATTTCCACTGTTACATGATGCAGTTCCATTGGGTTATCCAGTATGATTTCGAATGTGAAACTACATGGAGTAGTTTCAGCGCAAAGCTGCTCTCGGTCCATTCTTTCTTTCACGACCAGCGTTCCTTTGTCTGTTTTTAGCTCCGTGTATTCGGTGCTCTCTCCGGACACGATACGAGCCCGTCCAGATACCATTCTTTTTACGTCCAAACCAAGATCGTGTGCAATATTCCCGATAAGAGATCCTTTCTTCATTTCTTCTGGAACAGAATACCGAATCTGAGCGCTGGTATTCGAAAACGCAGCCAAGACGAATAGTACTTTCCATCGGGTCACACTAAGAAAAAGCTGTTTTGTAGAAAACAAGACCGAATGCCTTCGATTCTCGATGTTTACGACCATATTGATGCATTAAAGGCTTGAAAGAAACGGTTTGCTACTGCGGCCCTTAAAAATCTCTTGCATCTAGTCGACAGTATCCTACACAAATTCCAGTCAGACTAAATACATACGAGCAAACGTTACGCAAGGCATCTCATAATACCTGCACTGTTCATTGACCAACAGCGGCCCTCAGAGTTGAATAAACGCAATAACAGAATAAACAGATAAATGGCTTTTCTTGGAATGGTAAGTGGACGGATGAATGAATAAATATAATGAAAGCATGAAAATCTGCGGCCCTATTGTCGGATATTTTACTCTTAGTCAACTACAACAATTATAATTATAGATTTTTATATTTTAGTTTTTAGGAGACACAATTATAGAGTACACCAGCTTAGTCCACTATGGCACTGTTCAGTGAAAGTGGGTAAGTACTCACAACTCACAACATAAAAACCAACAGAACATTAGTTGCAAATACCTGTAATTCGATCTGTGGTAGTGAAAAGGTGGATATATTATAATAAACCCATTAAAGCTTCAGGCCATTAAGTATTCAGTTCAAAAACGTAACATAATCCCGGTAAAATCTCACAATTTCAACGCACATTCCTATGTTCCAGTAAAAAGATTTTTATTCATTAAGCGCTGCATATTTTTTTTGCATATCTTGAGTACATCATATTAACATTCTTTCAACAACTGTGAAGAATGTGGAGTGTATTTATCTAAAGACATTCAAACTTCTCTGTGCAACTCCTTTGATATATAGTAGATTTTATAACACTGAGAAATGTGTGTGATTGCCTCAACCTGTCAATCTGGGCTGTGTTTCTTCTTTTACAAGTAAAACTAAAGTATTAAATTAGATGTACTACAATTTAACTAAGAATTGTGATGATTTAGGCAATTGTTATAAATAGCTCGTTATCATTAAAACAGATAGTGCTTACCACGTTGACGGATTCATGATCTTCCATTGAGTCGTTTTCCTTAATGACACACCGCATGGTCTCTGTGAAATTGGGGTCCATTAATAAAACATTTTGTGTACCTAGTGTAGAGTATTTGGAGTCACTTCTCCTTGAGTCAGTGGTCATAGAAACATCATAATTGTACATGTGTGGAAAAGTTCCAGTAACTCCTGTATCGGTGTATCCCGTGGGATAGTACGGAAGAACAGGAAGATTGGACTGATAGAGTATGCGTGACTGCCTCCACTTGTATACTTTCACCGATATTATTACTACTACAGATGTAATAAAAAGGAACGAAACCGCAGATAACGCTAAAATTAAATAAAATGTTAAATTGTTGGTAAATTCCTGCTTTTGCGACAAGTCCGTGAATTCATTAAGTCCTTCAGGAAAATTCTCTGCTAAAGCTACATTAATGTCGACAACAGCTGAATGAGATGGATGTCCATTATCCTGCACAATAACACTGAGCTTTTGTTTAAAAGCATCTTTATCAGTGACTTGGCGCACAGTTCGTATCTCTCCGTTCTGCGGATCCACTTCAAACAGTGCCCTGTCTGTGGATTTCTGCAATTTATAGGAGAGCCAGGCGTTCTGTCCAGAGTCCACATCAACAGCCACTACTTTAGTAACAAGATAGCCAACATCTGCTGACCGAGGTACGATCTCACCCACCAGAGAACCTCCGGTCTGTACTGGATAAAGAATCTGAGGTGCGTTGTCATTCTGGTCCTGGATAATAATATCCAAAGTTATATTATTGCTGAGGGGAGGTGAGCCGCCATCTTGAGCTCTCACGTAAATTCTTATTTTTTTCATTTGCTCATAGTCGAAAGGTCGCACTGCGTATACGTCTCCACTATCAGCATTTATTGAAACGTAAGAAGAAACAAGCGACCCAGCCTCAGTAGTTTCCTCTAGCAGATAAGAAACGCGCGCATTCTGGTTAGAATCGGCGTCATGAGCGCTTAATGTAAATATGGATGAACTTGGAGAGTTGTTTTCAGTGACGTATGTAGTGTAAACAGTTTTGTAAAATCTTGGAGGATTATCATTAACATCAGATACTTTAAGGTTTAAGGTGTGTTTACTGGAAAGCGCAGGGGACCCTGAATCCGTTGCTGTTATGGTAATATTGTATTCCGCGACGCGTTCACGGTCTAAATCACTATCAATGAGGAGAGTGTAATAGTTTCGCAATGAAGACTGTAGCCTAAATGGCGCGCGTGGATTAACAGAGCAGACAACATGACCATTATCTCCGGCATCTAGATCTCTAATGCTGAAAACTGCTATTGTAATACCAACAGTAGCATCCTCAGGCACAGGACTAGAAAATGACATAACAGTAATAGTAGGTTCATTGTCGTTTACATCAGTTACATCAACAATTATTTTTGCAGAATCTCCTAATCCTCCCTGGTCCTTAGCCTCTATATCAAACTCGAACTTCTTTGTCTTCTCGTAGTCAACTAAACCATTCAGAATTATGACACCTGTTGTTTCATCCAGATTAAAAATGTCACCAAATGTACTTTTTGCGTTAGCCAAATTGTATGACACTAAACCATAGGTTTCACTGTCCGCATCATTCGCCTTTACGGTCGTAATATATGTTCCCTTGGGTGAATTTTCTGCTATAGATGCTCTGTATGTTGTCTGGTTAAAAATGGGTGCATTGTCATTGGAATCTAGAACATTTATTTCTATTTCCACTTTACCGGATCTTTGCGGCGATCCTCCATCCACGGCTGTAAGAGTGAGCGAAATTCGTGGCTGATTCTCCCTATCTAAAGGCTTTTGAAGCACCATTTCTGCGTACTTAATTCCACCCTGCCTTGGCTGCTCTTTTATCATAAAATAATCGTTAGGTGACAAAATGTAATCCCGGAGAGCGTTTATGCCTACGTCAGGGTCATCTGCGCTTCCAAGTAAGAACCTCGCTCCTGGTGCGGCTGATTCGCTTATTTCGAGATAAATTTCGTCTTTTGAAAAGACTGGAGAGTGATCATTTACATCCAATATTTCCACCGTTACGTGATGCAGTTCTACCGGATTGTCGAGTATAATTTCGAATTTAAAGCTGCAAGGGGTAATATCACCGCAGAGTTGCTCTCGGTCCATTCTCTCCTTTACGACCAGTGTTCCTTTGTCTGTTTTTAGCTCACTGTATTCAGTGCTCTCTCCGGAAACGATACGGGCCCGTCCAGCTACCATTCTTTTTACATCCAGACCAAGATCATGAGCAATATTCCCAATAAGTGATCCTTTTTTCATTTCTTCGGGAACAGAATACCGAATCTGAGCGCTGGCATTCGAAAAGACAGTCACGACAAATAGTAGTTTCCAATGGGTCAGATTTAGAAAAAGCTGTTTATTAGAAAAAAAGACCAAGTGCCCTCGATTCTCGTTGTTAACAACCATATTTATACTTTAAAGGCCTATAAAGGAAACGTTTTGTAAATACAGTCTTGAAAATAAATCTCGCATCTAGTCGACAGTATTCTGCACAAAATCCCGACAGACTAAATAAATACGGTCAAATGCTACGCAAGCCATCTCGTAAAACCATCCCTGTTCATTGACCAACAGCGGCCCTCAGAGTTGACTAGATGTAATAACAAACTGAACACAATACATGGCTAAACGAAGAACACAAATAAATAAATAAATAAATAAATAAATAAATATTCAGATTCTACTGTAGAATACGTTGCTTAAGGTCAACTGTCTAATAGATTTCAGTTATTTAGAGGTCATGATTATATGTTATAGCAGCTACTATAGCGCTGTCCAGAGATAGTGGTGCTGAACCTACCCTCGCCTTTTTTTAAGAGCTGGAAGTTACAAAAAGCACACACTTTGTTATTTTAACGCTTACGTATGACTGGTTAAAATATATTATACTACAGTATTTTACGTGAGGTTTACCCAATTATATTCTAACCATTGGGCAGCAATAACAAAATCAACTGTCATCCTAAGAAATTTAACAAAAATAATAAGATTACAATTAATTGCCAACAAAATAAAATGAATACAGGAAACAGCATCAGCCTAACAATAATAGCCAGCACTTCTTATAGAAAAAAACTATGAAGCATGAAATAGACACTATCTAAGCATACATATTTTTGTGAAACTAATAAATCATATCTGAACTACATTCCACAGCACATGAGCAGCTCAATAGCATGTTAATATGGTGCCTCACCACAAAGTCTAATTTCTTGTAACACGACCAGAGAGACATTCTTGTCATATTTGTAATGATGCCAACAAACCCTGTTGAATCTGAATTCATTTTTAAGGATTGAGAAATTAACAACTGATCCAGTTACTAGCTACACCAAGTTGTGTGATGGAACAGTCATACCATTGTCTATCCATGAATGGCTGAATGCATACTTTAGTGCAGGGGTCCCCAACCCCCGGTCCCTGGACCGGTACTGGTCCGTGGATCATTTGGTACCAGGCCGCAAAGAAAAAATTTTGTGGTTAAAATTATAGTTATTTTTCTTTAATTAGTCGTCCGGACCTTATTTTGAAAAACGTTTCCGCCCCTCGCCTCACTAACGCACTTAAATCTGGTGTGCCATTTCACGCATCAGCGATACAAGCTAACCATTGAAAAAAATGAGCCAAAAACAAAATTCACTGGAGAGCTTTTTTGGGAAGGAATGAGCAAACGATGGGATGGCAGAAGGGTCACAGACTACCAGCAAAAAGAAAGCTCCATTTAAAAGAAAATACCATGATTCCTACCTAATTTACGGGTTCATTGCAGCAGGTGATACACAAGCTCCACACCCGCTATGCATCATTTGCGGTGACCGACTAGCTAATGAAGCCATGAAACCCTCAAAACTGCTCAGCCACATTGGGACAAAACACCCTGCGTTAAAAGACGAGCCCTTGGAATTTTTTGAAAGAAAAAAAAAAACCGTGGACATGAAGGACAAAAAACAGTTATTGAGGGCCACCACTTCAACAAATGTGTCTGCACTGAAAGCATCATTCTTAGTTGCGGACCGCACTGCTAAAGCTAAGAAGCCCTTTACTATCGGGGAAGAATCGATTCTGGCTGCTACTAAGGACATTTGCAGTGAACTTTTTGGAGAGGCTGCGGCAAAAAAGGTAGCAAATGTCCCCAAGGTTTTCATTATTGGAACCCCTGCGCCTCTACCCAGTCCGCGAAAAAAAGTTCATGCATGAAACTGGTCCCTGGTACAAAAAATGTTGGGGACTGCTGCTTTAGTGAATATAATTACACCAACAAACATTGTAAAAGATGAACACAGATGGTGTGGTTAAGATGCTTGCCTCTGGACCATGAGGTTGTGGGTTCACTACCACCACTGGGTCTCTGAGCAAGACCCTTAATCCCTAGCTGGATAAGAGCATCTGCTAAATAGCTTAAATGTAAATGTTAACACATTCATGTCTTCACTGCATTTCTTTACTAATTTAATTAAGTCACTTCTCACAGCACTACAGGGAACCACTACACACAGCAGAAATTTATATTTACTACAGCTAAGCAAGATTCATTACTCATGACAGTGATCAGTGAAGTGCAAAGAAAAGTAGAAGGGTTGGTATTCTTCTTAAGGCAGAGTGACAGAATAACTGATTTGTCCATTTTTGCTGCTTCTGATCATTTTGCTATTGTAGCAACTGCTACTGCAATAAATGCATTACTTGTTATCTACTACACCTTTAATAACTGGAATAATATTGCTGTTTGATTGCTGTACTTTTTTTCTAGTGTATACAATGGTGTTGACACAGTCAACAAATGCCTCTGCTCCTCTCTCCTCTCTGCTTTGGATGGCATGCCATGCAGCCAAGAGTTTCCTCAGGAGTCCAAATGGCCAGTCAGAACCTATCATTATACAATTAAAATAATAACACTTTGTTTTTCTGCTTACAATAACTGTACAATGACATCATTTGTATGCTGAAAAATCATTGCATCTAGAGACATATACACTGAGTAAAACATGTATATTCCATGTATTGTCAAATGTGCAACATATTGCCAAATGTCTCTCTTTCTTTTTTGCACAAACGTATAATAAAAACTGCATCTAAATTGATTTCTGCAAAAGTAATCAGTGCATGAAACATATGCATTTTCCAATTATTTGTTCAGAGTGTCATAGGAATATCTTACAATTTGACAACATGCAGTGGAGACAATTTGTCGCATAGGCTCAGTGAAACCTGGATCCACCACTAAATCACTGTGACCACCAAGTGTAGAAAATTTGCATTCACTGTTCCTCGAGTCACTTGTCATGCAAACATCATTACTATAAATGTGTGGAAGAGTTCCAGTGAATCCTGTGTCTCCATAACGATGAGGACAATATGGAATAACTGGGAGGCTGGACTGATGAAACATGCAGCATTGTTGTCATCTGTATACCTTCACTGATATTATAAGGACTAAGCATGTAATAAAAAGAAACGATACTGAAGACAAAGCTAACACTAAGCAAAATGTTAGGTTGTCGTTGTAGTTCTTTTCTTGCATAAAGTCGTAAATTCGTAAAGTACTTCAGAAAAACTGTCTGCTAGAGCAACATTGATGTTCACTACTGCTGAATGAGATGGCTGTCCATTATCCTCCACAATAACAGAGAGTGTTTGTTTAACAGCATCTTTATCAGTGACCTGGCGCACAGTCCGTAGTTCTCCATTTTGTGGTCACACTTCAAAAAGCACCCTGTCTGTATTTTTCTGAAGTTTGTAGGACAGCTAGGCATTCTGTCCAGAATCCACATCCATAGCCACCACTTTAGTGACAAGATAACCCACACCTGATGAACGAGGCCTGATTTCAGCCACTACAGAGCTGCTGGTCTGAACTGGATAAGAGTACATGAGGTGCATTGTCATTCTGATCCTGAATGATGACTGTCACGCTAACTTCAGAGCTTAAAGTAGGAGAGCCTCCATCTCAGGCTGTCACGTTAATGGTAAAACTCTTCATTTCCTCATAGTCAAATCTTTGGATAGCATGCATAGCTCCACTGTCTGAATTAATGGACACCAATGAACTAATTGGGGTTCCTTGGATTTTATTATCTCTTAAAAAATATAACACTTTGACATTTGGCCCCCAGTCAGCATCGCTAGCTTGAACTGACAGTACATTGACCCCCGGAGAATAGTTTTCCGTGATTAACATTCTATAGCTTTCAGAATCGAATCGGGTGCATTGTCATTCACATCGGTGATCCTAATATTTAATGTTCTGTTGCTATGCTGTGCAGGAGTTCCTTGGTCAGATACCACAATGGATACGTTGTATTCGTCAACAATTTCTTGATCAAGATTTTCACCTGTAACTAATGCATAGTAATCGCCAAAGGATAGTTTTATTTGAAATGCGTCATTTGTGTCTATTTCACACTGAACGAACATGTTTTTACTGGAATCGACATCCTCTACATCAATAACAGCTATGGTTGTACCCACAGGAAAATTCTCAGGGAGTGTGTTTGAGAACGACATTATCTGTATGGTGGGAGAATTGTTCTCATCTGCAACATCTACGATAACCTTGCACATATCTGCCAAACCGCCTTTGTCCGTCACTTTTACATTTAATTGATAGTTTCTTTCAGTCTCGTAGTCTAATTTGTCTAATCTTCTAACCTCTCCTGTTTCCAAGTTTATTTGAAAAACATTCCTGGCTTTTTTACTAGCCTGAGCAAAAGAATATGAGACTTCTCCATATACACCTTTGTCAGCATTTACTGTCGCTAATAATGTACCAATCGGGGAATTCTCGCTAACGTCTGCTTTATAACTGGGTTGTTTACATACTGGCGTGTTGTCATTAGCATTCAGCACAACAATTTGAATTAAAACTGTGACATTTTTTTTTTTAGGTGATCCTCCGTATCATTCCACAGCCGCAAAAAACGCATACTGACAATCCAGTCTTCTCCAATAGATGACTTAATTGTTGTAGAAAAATATTTGTAAAAAAACAAAAGTGGATTCTTCACAAATCTAATATTATGAAATACGAGGTTGACTGTTCTGGGTCGTAGACAGAATATTCTAGTAATCCCTTCCACATTCAACAGTAAACACCGTCACTTAGTGCTTAAATGTCACCCTGCTATGTAAAGAACTGGAACTCGCACAGTCTGGTTTTCGCTCAAGATAAATGTGTTCATATGTCCATAAGTCCAAAGCAAAAGTACTGTAAGCCAAAGCCAAATGTGTGTATATGTCATACAAAAACAACAGCTTTAGTTTTCTCTAGATTTTTTAAACATTGAGGAAAAATCCGACAGTTTGACACAGAAAAAAGAATTTTAGAATCAAAGGGGAAAATGCAGAACAATATGGTTTAATACTGCATAATCATTACTTGAATAGAGCCTTTTGCTGTAAATAGGCACTTCCTGTTATTATATGTAAATGCTATAATATTTGAATTCTTTTGAAGATTCTACTAGTATCTCTATCATGTAAAAATAACAACAGTTACTTCTTACCTGTTAATGTAATACCAAGTGTAATCCAGGGAGAGGGAAAGCATGAAAAAATTGAGAAAATGTGTCAATGTTTTATTCTTCTAAAGACATCACTTCAGGTGTTTTAATATATAGCCAATTAATGCCCCAGTATAATGCAAAAATGTACAAAACTTGAGATTACGAATTAGAGTATTATTGTAGTTGCTTGAAAAGTGCCGTGGTAAATGCCAGTACACATAAATATTATACTATTTCAACCCTTTGACAGGGAAATTATATGTAAGAAGACCAAAATGATTGCATACTAACATACCTGAGACTCACATTCAGAATTTGATTTTCTGACGGGAAATGTCTCCTCATTGTATGAATCCATGAACTTGAAGTCACTAGTGTGTGAGCCTGTTGTTAGGTACATATCAGAATTGTAGGAACTGCGGAGAGTTCCAACTCCCTCCACATCTGCATAGCTTGGAGGAATGTAAGCACTGGGAATAGTAACTGCTCCATCCAAAAACAGTCTGGGCTTTCTCATGTGCCAACACTTCAAGGTCAGCATCAAAATAATGAATGTCAGAAAGAAGGTGGACACTGAAACTAGTGCAATAATCAAGTAAAAAGTTAGTTTGGAGCCGCTATCTTCATACATAATATCCTTAAGTTCTGAAATTTCATCAAGGTTGTCAGAAATAAGTAAATATACAGAGCAGGTTGTAGAGAGTGGGGGCTGTCCATTATCTTTCACTGAGATCACAAGATTCTGCTTCATGCTGTCAGATTCAGTTATGTCTCGCTGTGCCCTGATCTCTCCACTGTACAGACCAATGTTGAAAAGTCCTGGATCAGTAGACTTTACAATTTCATAAGAAAGCCATGCATTCTGTCCAGAGTCAGCATCTACAGCAATCACTTTGGAGACTAAAGAGCCTGACAGAGCAGCTTTCGGGACCATCTCAGTCATTAAAGACTTTGCCTCTAGAGCAGGGTATAATATCTGTGGAGAGTTATCATTCTCATCTACTATGAACACACTCACAGACACATTGGTGCTAAGTGGAGGAAAACCATTGTCTCTGGCAGCAACCTGGAGTTTAAAGTTTCTAAACTGCTCATAATCAAAAGGCCTTACAGCATGGATCACCCCTGTGTCAGAGTTAATGGATAAAAAAGAGGACAATGGAGCACCACCGATCAAACTAGGAACTAGTGAATACAGTACTGTGCCATTTTGCCTCCAGTCAGGGTCTTTTGCAGAAACTGAACAAACAGATAAGCCTGGTTTGTTGTTCTCCTTTACATATGCACTGTAAGACTGCTGATCAAACAGAGGTGGGTTGTCGTTGACATCTGACACAGACAGATAAACTGTCAGAGAGGAAGACAATGATAGAATTCCTCCATCTGTAGCAGTAATTGTAATGTTGTAATCAGTTTCTTTCTCTCTATCCAGAAAACTTGAGGTTACCAAAGAAAAATAATTCTTCATAGACGGATTTAATTTAAAGGGAATGTTCTGCTGAATGGAACAACGGATTTGTCCATTATCCCCCGAATCTTTATCCTGAACATTAATAATACCCACCTCTGTGCCTATATTGGCATTTTCAGATATGGGAGTTTTCAGTGACTTAAGAATTATTCGTGGTGGATTATCATTCACATCAGTTATATCTATGGTGACCTTTGCAGTGGATGCTAAACCAGGGCCATCTTTGGCCTGAACTCTCATCTCGTAATATATTTCCTTTTCATAATCTATGTTTCCAGTTACTTTAATCTGACCAGTCTTCTTGTCAACAGAGAATAATTTTGCTGCTTTATCAGATATGCGACTAAATTCATAACTGACCTCCCCGTTTGCTCCTTCGTCTAGATCGGTGGCGCTTACTGCAACTACTGCTGTGCCTAATGGTGTGTTTTCAGCGAGTGTAACCTTGTAGACAGACTGACTAAAAGTCGGAGTGTTGTCATTAGCATCCATTACGGTGACGTGTATGAGTACAGTACCCGATCTCTTTGGTGTGCCACCATCAGTAGCGGTAAGTACTAAGCTGATTTCCTTTTGTATTTCACGATCCAGTTCTTTTTCTAACAGTAGCTCAGCGTATTTGCCACGATCCGAAGTCTCATGAACCGACAGGACAAAATGGTCGTTTTTTTCAAGCGAATATCCTTGAATCGTGTTTTGTCCTACATCAATATCGTGCGCTTCGTCCAAGGGAAAGCGTTTTCCTTTATCTGCCGATTCCCGAATTTCAAACGTAATCTGCTCATTAGGAAACCGTGGTGCGTTGTCATTGACATCCTCGATTTGCAAAGAAATGTGGTGAATTTCAAGCGGTTCTTCTAACACAAATTCATAATTAATAATACAAGAATGTTTTGCTCCACAAAGCTCCTCACGGTCTATTCTCTCCGCCACAAGCAAATTTCCAGTACTGAGATTAACGTTGCACAATTGCTTCGTGCTGTCCTCTATGTCTATACGAGCTTTACGAAAAGTTAGTCGTTTTACTTCGAGTCCGAGATCCTTTGCTATGTTACCAATCACATATTGACTCTTCGTTTCTTCTGGAACCGTGTAGCTCAGATGTCCATTAGAGATACAAATAAAGATGGAAATATACGTCACAAGAAGCTGTAGAAGAAAACATAAGCTATTCCGCGCCATAGTCGCAGCGTTTCCAATGTCTAGTGTATTAAAAAGTTTTGAATCAACGAAATATGTTCATAAATATTAACTAAAATGAACTCGGGCTCATTGACGGAAGGTTCTGGGAGTCTAAGAAGCACAGTTTTTTCGAGGAATGGGTGGAGAAATATATCAATTTTTCCTTAGTTAGCCAACAGCGACCCTTTGAGTATTTTTAGTATATTGCAGTGTAAAATGTTTTCTTTCACCCTTTTTAAAATATAACCTTTACAAAATATCAGACTTCAAAGCATTACTTTACGAGCATTAATATTAATTCTAACAAAGTGCAATGAGAAATTGGAAATAGCTTGAACTTGCTTTATATTGGTAATTCTGACCATATTCTAAAGCATTGATTTAGAATCAGGAAACAGGTGCTGTTCAGTATATTGGTGCTGAAATGAAGAATAAGTGACTGGAAGTAAATACTTAGAAATGTTCAATTTCGTCATTTAATTAACTTAATGAATGTAAACGCCTCTACACCGAGAAACACCTTAACCTTAAACATCCTTAGACCCTGAGAAGCAATCATGCACTTTAATATAGATTACACTGTCCGAACACAGTTGTTTGTTTGCTATACATAGGGATAATGTGTCCCTATAGATAAGAGCAATATTGTTTAAGCTCTCTGGGAAATCTGACTAGTGACGTTAAGTACAAAGAGAGTTACTTCTTACCTTTTGAAGAAAAATCACGGGTAGTCCATTGAGATACCATGAAAAGATAAAAAGTAATGTAAGTGTAAGTTTTATTTTTACCTATAGCTCTGTTGATTTTATTTAGAATATAGCAAATTACTGTCATAGAATAAATATACTGTATATCAGTGTACAAGATTAAAAACAAACTGCAGCAGAAAGTAGTATTACTAAAATCATATTAGGAAATTAACAGCAGCTATGTGGACTGACAGTGTAGGAGCTTTAATAAATGTGCAATATTGTGCAAAATTTTCATGACCATATGATATTACACTCATCATTACACTCTGCTTTGCCTAACACTCACAGCTCCATATATGCATGGCCAGGCTTCTATTCTTCTTAACACTCGCAGTCACACCTTAGGGGGCAAATTAAGATTTGCCAAACAACCTATAGTGCATGCTTGTGGACTGTGGGAGGAAACCAGAGTACTTGGAGAAAACTGAACAATTTTTTTTAACCTTTATTTATGCGGGTGAACTGTTTGAGAACTAATTCTCATTTACAAAATCACTTTTCTAAAATGCACAAATTCATGCCTCACCTCATCATTGCCATCCTTTTTTATACATGAGTCAAAAAGATCATTTTGGACCATCTTCAGTGTACCAGTGACAGGAAAGTTTTCTCCAGTGCCAGAGCCTATGAATTTGAAGTCACTAGTATGTGAGCCTGTTGTAAGGTATGTGTCATAATTGTAAGAACTGCGAAGTGTTCCAGTTCCCTCCACCTCTGCATAACTTGGAGGAATAAAAGCACTGGGAATGGTAACTGCTCCATCAAACAACAGTCTGGGCTTTCTCCTGTGCCAAAACCTCAAGGCCAGGATCAAAATGATAAAAGTCAGAAAGAAAGTCGACACTGTGATTAGTGCAATAATCAAGTAAAATGTTAGTTTGGAGCTGGGGTCCTCATACATATCCTTCAATTCTGGAACTTCATCAAGGTTGTCAGAAATAAGTAAATATACAGAACAGGTTGTAGAGAGTGGGGGCTGTCCATTATCTTTCACTGAGATCACAAGATTCTGCTTCATGCTGTCAGATTCAGTTACGTCCCGCTGTGCCCTGATCTCTCCACTGTGCAGACCAATGTTGAAGAGTCCTGGATCAGTAGACTTTACAATTTGATATGAAAGCCATGCATTCTGTCCAGAGTCAGCATCTACAGCAATCACTTTAGAGACTAAAGAGCCTGACATAGCAGCCTTAGGGATCATCTCAGTCATTAAAGACTTACCCTCTGAAACAGGGTATAATATCTGTGGAGAGTTATCATTCTCATCTGTTATAAACACACTCACGGTCACATTGCTGCTAAGTGGAGGAGATCCATTGTCTCTGGCTGCAACCTGGAGTTTAACGTTTCTAAACTGCTCATAATCAAAAGGTCTTACAGCATGGATTACGCCTGTGTCAGAGTGAATGGATAACAATGTGGACAATGGCGCACCGCCGATCATACTAGGAACTAATGAATACAGTACTGTGCCATTTTGCCTCCAGTCAGGGTCTCTTGCAGAAACTGAACAAATAGATAAGCCTGGTTTGTTGTTCTCTTTTATATATGCACTGTAAGACTGTTGATCAAACACAGGTGGATTGTCATTGATGTCTAACACAGATAAATAAATAGTTAGAGAGGAAGACAGTGATGGAACTCCTCTATCTGTAGCAATAATGGTTATGTTATAATCTGTTTCTTTCTCTCTATCTAGAAAACTTGAGGTTACCAAAGAAAAGTAATTCTTGATGGACGGATTTAATTTAAAGGGAATCTTCTGCTGAATAGAGCAATGGATCTGTCCATTGTTCCCTGAATCTTTATCCTGAACGTTAATTATTCCCACCTCAGTGCCTACGCCAGCATTTTCAGATATAGCATTTTTCATTGATTTGACAATTATTCGTGGGGGATTATCATTTACATCCGTGATATCTATGGTAACTTTCGCAGTGGACGCTAAGCCAGGGCCATCTTTGGCTTGCACTCTCATCTCGTAATATGTTTCCTCTTCATAATCTATGTTTTCAATAAGATTAATCTGACCAGTCTTCTTATCAATAGAGAATAGTTTTACTGCTTTATCAGATATACGACTAAACTCATAACTGACCTCCCCGTTTGTTCCCTCGTCTACATCGGTGGCGCTAACTGCAAGTACTGCTGTGCCTAATGGTGTATTTTCAGCGAGTGTAACCTTGTAAACAGACTGACTGAAAGTCGGAGTGTTGTCATTAGCATCCATTACAGTGACGAGTAGGAGTACAGTACCCGATCTTTTTGGTGTTCCGCCATCAGTAGCGGTAAGTACTAATCTGATTTCCTTTTGTTTTTCACGATCCAGTTCTTTCTCTAACACTAACTCGGCGTATTTGCCACGATCCGCAGTCTCATGCACTGATAAGACAAAATGGTCGTTCCTTTCAAGCGAATATCCTTGAACCGCATTTTGTCCGATGTCAGAGTCGTGCGCTTCGTCTAATGGAAAGCGTTTACCTTTAACTGCCGATTCCCGAATTTCAAACGTAATCAGATCTTTAGGAAACCGTGGTGCGTTGTCATTAATATCCTCAATATGCAGGGAAATGTGGTGAATTTCAAGTGGATCTTCTAACACAAGCTCGTAATTGAGAATGCAAGACATTTTTGTTCCACAGAGCATTTCACGGTCTATTGTCTCAGCCACAAACAAATTTCCAGTACTGAAATTAATGTTGCAGAACTGCTTTATGCTGTCTTCTATATCTATCCGAGCTTTACGAGTAGTTAGTCGTATAACATCAAGTCCGAGATCCTTTGCTATGTTTCCAACCACATACTGGCGCTTCGTTTCTTCCGGAATCGTGTAGCTCAGATGTCCATAAGTGATGCAGATGAAAATGGAAAAACACGTCACAAGAATGTGTGGCAGAAATTTTAAGATATTCCGTGTCATTTTCGCAGCGTTAGAAATGCCTAATCTTTCTTCTTGAATCCTATTTAAATAAACACTGTCCTTAGTAGGGGTATGGGAAGCTGAAATGTTTATAAGAAATGGGTGGAGAAATGCATTCATTTTCCCCTAGGTAAGCCAACAGCGACCCTTTGAGTATCTTTAGCATATTGCAATGTACAATGTTTTTTTTTTTTTTTTAACACAAATCTTTATGTAAAACCTTTACAAAAAAATATCAGGCTTTCAAGCAACCTTTACTTCATGTAAGAGTATTACTTTTCATTGTTACAAAAGGCCATTTAAACAGGATTAACTTGAACTTGCTTTGTACTGGTAAATTTGACCATGTTTTACTCAATGTTCGACTTAGAATTGGTAAACAGGTGCTGTCCTGTATCTTGGTGCTGAAATAGAAAAAGAGTGCCTGGAAATACAATGCTTAGGAACAATGAAATTTATAGTATATACAGTAGCTTTCAGGCGGTGTGGAATTTTGTGCTGCATAATTAGTTTTCCACTGGCTCAATACATATTAAATTATTTTACTTTGATGAATAGGCAGTGTTTCTGTATTGTGACTCATCCGATACTGCATTTGTACACACACATACACAAACACATGAACGAAAAAGAAAGTGTACAAACTCAATGAATGTAAACACTCTTACACAGAGAAAGCACCTTTAGATTCAGAGAAAGCACTGTGCTTTCAATATTGCCTTATATTGAAAATGGTTGTAACATTGTTATTTGCACTACATAGGCATAATGTTTGACTATGGATAAATGCAGTAGTATTTTAGCTCTGTGGTAAATCTAATTGGTGACTTAAGGTAAAAAGAGACTTCTTACCTTTTGAAGAAAAATCATGGGTAATCCAATGAATGACCATGAAAAAAGAAAAAGAAATGTAACATTATATTGCTGTCTCTTATATCCTTGCTCATGATACAGGGCACAGTAAATAAATGTCTTAGAACAAATATACTATAGAAGTAGTATTATTGTAATTACATTAGAACAGGACTGTACTATATTTTAAAAATGTGTACAAATTTACTCGAACATCAGTAATTTAGAAAGGTATATGGTTGCTCTTTTAAACTACAATACAATACACCTGGCTTGGATATTATTAAAATAAGCACAGTATATATGAATAAAAATCATATTTCTTTATGATGTCTCAGCATGATAAAATATTTTTATGACTGTAGCACATTTCAGAATAAAAGATAAATAGAGGAGGTCTTTGAAATTCAATAATCAGACCATGATAACACATGTAAGGATATACTGATTGTATAGAAACTTGACCCAATAATGAATATGCAATATTGTGCAATATTATCAGGACAATGTGCCATGGATATCCTGTTGTAAGAAGCACAACAATGATAACACTCAAGCATAACCATAACTCAAGCATACTCACATTCATAGCCTACACATAAGAACAAAGCTCCATATGTGTGCATGGTCATGCTTTTATATTTCTTAAAATGCTTCACTGAAAAACATTTGTTAGATTAAGCAAGACATCAAAAATAAACTGTGCTCCATATTATGCTAAAATGCATACATTAGGAATGATGATATGGAAAGCTTGCAGAGAAGCTGAATACACTTGAAAACATTTTTTAAAATCACTTCAAAATGCCTAGATTCCTCCCTCACCTCATTATTGCCTTCCTTTTTCATACATGAGTCAAAAAGATCATTTGGAACCATCTTCAGTGTGCCAGTGACAGGAAAGTTTTCACCAGCATCAGAACCTATGAACTTGAAGTCGCTAGTATGTGAGCCTGTTGTTAGGTAAGTGTCATAATTGTAAGAACTGCGAAGAGTTCCAGCTCCCTCCACCTCTGCATAACTTGGAGGAATAAAAGCGCCGGGAATAGTAACTGCTCCATCAAACAACAGTCTGGGCTTCCTCCTGTGCCAAAACCTCAAAGCCAGGATCAAAATTATGAAAGCCAGAAAGAAGGTGGTCACTGAGACAAGTGCAATAATCAAGTAAAATGTTAGTTTGGAGCTGGGGTCCTCATACATATCCTTAAGTTCTGGAATGTCATCAAGGTTGTCAGAAATAAGTAAATATACAGAACAGGTTGTAGAGAGCGAGGGCTGTCCATTATCTTTCACTGAGATCACAAGATTCTGCTTCATACTGTCAGTTTCAGTTATGTCCCGCTTTGCCCTGATCTCTCCACTGTGCAGACCAATGTTGAACAGTCCTGGATCAGTAGACTTCACAATTTCATAAGAAAGCCATGCATTCTGTCCAGAGTCAGCATCTACAGCAATTACTTTAGAAACTAAAGAGCCGGATATAGTGGCTTTAGGGACCATCTCAGTCATTAAAGACCTCCCTTCTGAAGCAGGGTATAATATTTGTGGTGAGTTGTCATTCTCATCTGTTATAAAGACACTCACAGTCACATTGCTGCTAAGTGGAGGAGAACCATTGTCTCTGGCTGCAACCTGGAGTTTAAAGTTTCTGAACTGCTCATAATCAAAAGGCTTTACAGCATGGATTACGCCTGTGTCAGAGTGAATGGATAACAACGAGGACAATGGCGCACCACCGATCATACTAGGAACTAATGAATACAGTACTGTGCCATTTTGCTTCCAGTCAGGGTCTCTTGCAGAAACTGAACAAATAGATAAGTCTGGCTTGTTGTTCTCTTTTACATATGCACTGTAATATTGTTGATCAAACACAGGTGGGTTGTCATTGACATCTGACACAGATAAATAAATATTTAGAGAGGAAGACAGTGATGGAACTCCTCTATCTGTAGCAGAAATTGTTATGTTGTAATCGGTTTCTTTCTCTCTGTCCAAAAATCTTGTTGTTACCAAAGAAAAATAATTCTTTTTGGATGGATTTAATTTAAAGGGAATTTTCTGCAGAATGCCACAAAGCATTTGTCCGTTATCCCCTGAATCTTTATCCTGAATATTTATAATGCCCACCTCAGTGCCTACATCAGCATTTTCAGATATAGGGTTTTTCAGTGACTTGAGAATTATTCGTGGTGGATTATCATTTACATCAGTTATATCTATGGTAACCTTTGCACTGGATGCTAAACCAGGTCCATCTTTGGCCTGCACTCTCATCTCGTAATGTGTTTCCTCTTCATAATCTAAGTTTCCAATTAGTTTAATCTGACCAGTCGTTTTGTCAATAGAGAATAGTTTTGCTGCTTTATCAGATATGCGACTGAACTCATAAATAACTTCACCGTTTGGTCCTTCATCTACGTCTGTAGCGCTTACTGTGACTACTACTGTATCTACAGGTGTGTTTTCAGCGAGTGTAACCTTGTAGACAGACTCAATGAAAGTCGGAGCGTTGTCATTAGCATCCATTACAGTGACGTGTATGAGTACAGTACCCGATCTCTTTGGTGTTCCGCCATCAGTAGCGGTAAGTACTAAGCTGATTTCCTTTTGTTTTTCTCGATCCAGTTCTTTTTCTAACACTAGCTCAGCGTATTTGCCACGATCCGCAGTCTCATGCACTGATAAGACAAAATGGTCGTTCCTTTCAAGAGAATATCCTTGAACCGTGTTTTGTCTAATATCAGAGTCGTGCGCTTCGTCCAATGGAAAGCGTTTTCCTTTAACTTCCAGTTCCTGAATTTCAATCGTAATCAGCTCATTAGGAAACCGTGGTGCGTTGTCATTCACATCCTCGATTTGCAAAGAGATGTGGTGAATTTCAAGTGGATCTTCCAACACAAACTCGTAATTGAGAATACAAGACATTCTCGTTCCACAAAGCTCCTCGCGGTCTATTGTCTCCGTCACGAACAAAATTCCCGTACTGAGATTAACGTTGCACAATTGCTTCATGCCATCTTCTACCTCTATACGAGCCTTACGAGTAGTTAGTCGTTTAAAATCGAGTCCGAGATCCTTTGCAATGTTTCCAATCACGTACTGACGTTTCGTTTCCTCCGGAACAGTGTAGCTCAAATGTCCATAAGCGGTGCAAATTAAGATGGAAATATATGGCAAAACGAAGTGTAAATGAATACCTATGTTATTACGTGCCATTTTTCGTAGTGAAATGTCTAATGTACAACAGAAGTATAGCTTATTCAAAATAACACGGGATTATGCTGGGAAGGTTCTGGTGGAGGTGTTCTGAAAAAGGGTGGAGAGATTTTTTCTTCATTTTTTTTCTTGTTGGTCAACAGCGACCCTTTGAGTATTTTTTTATATTGTAAAATATTCCATACCTATCTTTCGCTCTGTGTCCATACAAATTCGAACTCAAAACTTGGTTTCAGCACTTAGGCTGTACAGTGGTGCTGAATACAGGGTATTTAGTGGTGAAAAAATAAGCCTTTAAACAATGAAATGTATAATGCATAGTCTAGTGATTGTCAAGAGTTCTGTAAGTAGGTCAATTGCTACTTAAGCAAACATCCTCTTACACACATCTGTTGCCAGGGGTATTAGCTCAAAAAATATATTTTCCAGCCACTGCACTTAACCATATTTTAAGGTAGACCAAGAGTATAATAAATACTAATACAATTTAGGCATGGTGTAGTTACACCACTGAAGGCAAGCCTAAAATTTCATCTATAATTTCTAACCAACATATTCATTTGATAAGGTAATATATTAAATGAACAGGATATATTCCAACGACTGTCTGCACAATTTTAATAAATCAATAAACAAAATTCTCTTAGTTTTAATAGACATTTGGATTTTCAGGTATCATACACATTTGAAAATGCTCTAATTGAGAAAAAACTGTCTTTATTAAAATATGGATAAAATTTGCGGAAGTATCTGTTCTCTTCATTTGTGGATTTGAAAGATCAAATGTCAATATAATATTTCTTTATTTAAAAAAAAAAAAAAATTCATTGTGCTATTTTTTTTTCATGTGACAATGTAGGAAATTGCAAAGTGACCCCGCCATAACTGCTTTGCTATATGCCTTGCTTTGGGAGCCAGAAAATGGATGCATAATACAGCCAGTCTTGAGCACATGATCACTCAGCGTATAGCCATGTACTTTACCACTACATCGAAAAGAAAAAGAAAAGAAAAAAAGTTTGTGATTTAGAGTGATGGTACTTGCAGCTAATTGGTCAGCATGGTCCAATGTTAAAGTTCCACCAACACTAAAAAAGCTCATGTTGTATGTAGTAATGAATGTTAAGTTACTGATGCATGACTCTGTCTTATATATGTGTCATAAGAATTTTGAAGGGTTCCAGCTCTCTCCACATCGTATGGAAGCCCATTTAGCATAATTTCGAGTTTTTTTAATCTCATAATTTTGACTTTTGATCTCATAATTTCGATTTTTTATCTCATAATTATGACTTTTTATCTCGTAATTTCGACTTTTTTGCGTTCGGATTTTTTTTTCTTTTAGTGGCAGAAATGGGCTTCCATAACATCTGCATAGTTACAGAAAATTAGAAACCAGCCTCTAAATTCATTTAATTACACCTGACTAGCAATAACAAAATAGCTAAATGTCAGTCTAGTGGCTAACAGGTAACACATACAGAGGCCAATAGCTGTTTAATTTGCTGTTAATTCTACAAACCAATGCTACAAATTAGCATTGGTTTGTAGAATGTGTGAAAAACAATCTAAACTGCTTCTTTGTTTTTAGAATGATGACTTTTAGTTCTGTCAACTTGTAAAATAAATCACTTTGGTACTATTGTGATCACTTTGATTGTGGATAGTCAGTATGTCAGCACAACAATACCATGGGTTGTTATTTCTAAGATGTTAATGTAAATAGGAATGCCAGATTTAAAGACTGATTTTGTTACCATTACAAGACAGTGTTCTTAATTGTAAATTGAGTATTGGTTTGACAGATAAAGTATAAAATGAATGCATACAAGATATATCATGAAGTTAAAATGGTTATGTCAAATTTCTTCAAGTCATCCAGAAAAAGAGAAAAGCTAATTCCAGTTTTGATTAATGTAAAATTCCTGTGAAATAATAAAAAAAATACAGTTCTTTTTAAAAGTAAAAATATACCACAACCAATAATTGTTGTAAACTAACATAAAATTAAATGTGAACAGTGCTATGACAAATTAACTCTAAATGCACTGTTGCTGTTTTGATTGTTTTTTTTTTTTTGTTTGTTTGTTTTTTTACAATCCAGCTTTAATCCCTCATATAAGCAACAAGCAAAAGAGTTCTGTCTTCAAACATGGTACTGAAAGCAGAGTGCATCTGATAAAAGTAACTGGAAATTAATAATATGAACAGGTCTTTTAAAAAAAATTATAATACAATCAAAACAATCTTTCTATATAAATTTCATAATCCTAAATATTTGCTAAAGTTTACTCTAATATGACTGCACAGGTGAACTGAAAGTGCATATTAAAAACCAAGCTCATAGAAGTATCTTACCTCAGCCTCATCCTCTGTATTGGCTAGGGTTATTATACTGGTGGCTAAAACATGATTGTTGCCAATTTGTGGCAGTCCATCAACAGTAGTTGTGTTTTCATTGTAGGACCTAGCAAACTTGAAGTCACTGGTGCGTGAGCCTGTAGTTAGATATGTGTCATAATTGTATGAACTTCGGAGAGTTCCTGCCCTTTCCACCTCTGCATAGTTGGGAGGGAGATATGTACTGGGGAGGGTGAGTGCACCATCAAAATGTAATCTGGGTTTTCTCTTATGGCAATGCTTTACAGCCAGCATCAAAATAATGAAAGTCAGGAAGAAAGTGGAAACCAAAACTAATGAAATAATCAAGTAGAAAGTTAGTTTGGAGCTGTTATCTTCATACTTTATATCCTTAAGTTCTGGAACTTCAGCAAGGTTGTCAGAAATAAGTAAGTATATGAAACAGGTTGTAGAAAGAGAGGGCTGTCCATTATCCTTCACAGAAATGACAAGGTTTTGCTTCATGCTGTCAGATCCAGCTATATCCCGCTGTGTCCTGATTTCTCCATTTTGGAGGCCAATAGTGAAAAGTCCTGGATCAGTAGCCTTTACAATCTGATATGAAAGCCATGCATTCTGTCCAGAGTCAGCATCCACAGCAATCACTTTGGAGACAAGGGAACCGGAAAGAGCAGCTTTAGGGACCATCTCAGTCATTAACGACTTTCCTTCTGGGGCAGGATATAAGATTTGTGGAGAGTTGTCATTTGCATCCATTACAAAAATGCTTACAGTAACATTACTGCTTAGAGGAGGGGATCCGTTGTCTCTAGCTATAACCTGGACTCGTACTTTTTTGAACTGCTCGTAATCAAAAGACTTTACGGCATGAATCACCCCAGTGTCAGAGTTAATGGATAAAAATGAGGACAATGGAACACTGTTGACCTCACTGGGCAAGAGAGAATATAGTACTGTGCCATTTTGTCTCCAGTCAGGGTCTTTTGCAGTAACAGAACAAAGAGATGTACCCGGTTTGTTGTTTTCCATTACATATGTGCTGTAGGATTGCCGCTCAAATACAGGTGGGTTGTCATTGATATCTGATACAGATAAATAAATCGTTATGTTGGAGGACAATGGTGGAGATCCTCCATCAGTAGCAGTCACAGTTATGTTGTATTCAGCTTCTTTCTCTCGGTCCAGCAGGCTTGTTGTTTGTAATGAGAAATAATTCTTAATTGATGGAATTAACTGAAAAGGTACATTTTGCTGAAGAAAGCAATGTATTTGTCTATTATCTCCAGAGTCATTATCTTGAACATTTATAATGGCCACTTCAGAACCAACAACAGCACTCTCTGATATAGGATTGTATAGAGATTTAAGAGTAATTTTAGGAGAATTGTCATTTACATCAGTAATATCTATTATGACGGTTGAAGTGGATGCTAAGCCAGATCCATCTTTTGCCTGCAATCTGATTTCATGGAGCTTTTCTTCTTCATAGTCAACAGGTCCACTCACAGTAATTTTCCCAGAGGCTTTATCAATACTAAATAATTTCGCTGTATTATCAGCAATGCGACTGAATTCGTACGTCACTGCACCATTAGCTCCCTCGCTTCGGCATCTGCACTGACTGCTTAACTACTTCTGTGTGTCCAGCAGATGTTTTTCGAGCGCGACCTTACTCCTACCAAGGCTTGATAAACACTGGGACATTATCCATCCTTTAGTGATGTGTCCATAATCAGCAGTTCAGGATTTCTGAGGACTTCTCACTCGTAAATTAAATCAAATACTGCTGTTGTTCGGTCCAGCTCTTTCTACTCCAACACAAGCTCAGCATAGCTACTCTCAGCCTGTTACCCTGTACTGTAGAGCAAAATTGTCGTTCTTCTCTAGCGAATAACCATTAACTCCGTTATGACCAATGTCAGAATCATGAGCTTCATCCAAACGGAAACGCTGTCCTTTATCAGAGGATTCGTGTTTCCAAAACAATTTTTTCATTAAGAAATTTTGGAAGTTGTGGTTATATCTTCCTCAATAGCCACTTGATGTAGTTAGAGAGGATTCTCCATCCCTTGAGTTCTGTTCAGGATCGGTTTATTCTCAGCCCACACAGCCCTCTGGGTCTATTGTTTCTGCCACAAACAAATCTCCAGTGTTTAGATCAATGTCCACATACCGTTTGTTATTATTATCCGTTTTGCGTTTCCATTAGAGTTTCGTGACGACAATTTTTGAACATTGAGTCCGAGGTCCTTGGCAATGTTTCCAAAGACAAATCGACTCTTCGTTTCCTCCTCAACCGTGTAGCGCAAATCCCCATAAACATTCCGCAAAATGTGAAGAAGAACAAACTGTTAACCGAATGTTATGCACTGAAACTATTAAATGTTCCATTGACATTAATGTCCTTGTCTTGTATTATCCAAAAATGTCACAATAGTGGTTTTTATAAGAATGGCTTCTTCATCTGTCGCTGTAGCAGTTTTTCCGGAAGTGATTCGTGTAATTCTTAGATGGTGAGGACGGTTTTTGTATACTGCTGGTAATAGCGACACTGTGAGTATTTTTGCTTCAGTGCCGTTTCAGTGAACTGAGTATTTCAGTTTCAGTTTCAGTTTATTTCAGACAATAAATACGCACGATATTATTATTATTTTATTATTATTATTATTATTATTATTATTATTATTATTATTATTATTTGTAGTAGTAGTAGTAGTGGTAGTAGTAGTAGTAATTTTGTTGGTGGTGGTTGTAAAAATTGGTTCAAGTGAGTTTTAGAGTTTCATAGGGCTGGCGGTGTGGCAGTAGGAATGTGTTTTAACGATATTAGGTGGAGAAGAGAATTTTAAAAATATATGTTAATGTATGGCTACAGACACACTGTTGAAAATATTGCAGAGACACGCATTATGTGCAGCGTGATAAGACCACATCTGCTCTAGCCAATTAGGGTTAAATATTTAACGCATCTGTTTAACAAACTAAATCTACTGCATTAGAGTATGTACGTCAGTAAAACATGTAGTATTAAATTTTGCTGATGTAGATATTGTTTAACTTAAGAAATGTTGGTTTTATAGCTTAGAAGAATCATTAATGCAGCTGCCAGTAACTGTTGAAACATTTATCAGCAGGATTTGACTAAAGACTGGGATAGAAAACCAAATACAAATTGCTTTGACTACCCCGCTAAGGTTTAAGTGGTTGATGTGATAAATGAATAAATGAATGAAGCATTAAGAAAAATGAAGGTAGATCTGGTAGATACCCACTGATGAGTAAATTTCTTGCTTGGAGCATGCAAAGCTGCTAAGTTGTTGCCTTTTATGAAGGCTTATGCACACATTCACAAAATAAAACATGTACATATATAGTGTTGATTTACAATGTATATTTTCAAAACTGAGTGATTATCATAACAATAATGTAACTAGAAATACCCCCAGATTTTAAATTGCAGTAGATGTATTGCCACTGTTAATAAAGGAAATTGTCGCTGTGATCTAACAAATGTATTATAAGGTACATCATATAACATATATTATAAATGTTAAATATTTACCCCTGTAAATATGCATCAAGCAAGTGAATGAAAAATAATGCCGATGAATACTATATTATTCTGTAATGCAAAATACTGTAAAATACAATTATTTCTACCAATCAAAAAAAAAACAACAGTACCCAAATCTGCAAACCTGCTAAGTTTCCAGAACAAGCAATGATGCTTCATTGTTTTGTATTTTACCATAGCTAAGTGATGACAACTGTGGATTCCGCCAACTTGTAAAATAATTCACTTGGGAAAGCATTTTAAAATGATAGTGTTGATTGTGGATAGTCAGTATGTCAGCACAACAAGACTACAAGATTACAACACTTGCAAATCCAAAATTTAGTAAGTTTCATAATGATAATGCAAATAGGAATGCCAGCTTTACAGATTGATTTTGGTACCACCATGTGTCATTGTTTACAAATATGAATCTTTAATGGTCTGACAAATAAAATTCTAAATGTATGCATACAATATGTGTTATAAAGATGAAAGGGTTATATGCAAAATACAGCTAGTTCCAGTAATACTTTATGTAAAAATCTTGTGAAATAATGCAAAAATACAATCCTTTACAGGATTAAAATAAGTGATATAAACAAGTCTTCCTGAGAGCAACACAATCTTTCAATGGAAATTTTATCACTTCGAAAAATGGCTCATGTCTCCTCTGATACAATTGCACCTGTGAACTAAAAGTCCATATTAAAAACCAAGCTCTTTGAAGGATCAACTTAAATAGACAGTTTCTTACCTCAGTGTCATCTTCTGCATTAGCTATGGTGACTACACTGGTCGCTAAAACATTATTTTGGCCAGTACACGGTATTCCAATTTCAACAGAAGGTGCTTTTTCATTGTAAGACCTGACAAAGTTGAAGTCACTGGTGCGTGAGCCTGTAGTTAGATAAGTGTCATAATTGTAAGAACTTCTGAGAGTTCCAGCCCCTTCCACCTCTGCATAGTTGGGAGGGAGATATGTACTGGGAAGGGTGAGTGCTCCATCAAAAAGAAGTCTGGGTTTTCTCTTATGGCAATACTTTACAGCCAGCATCAAAATAATGAAAGTGAAAAAGAAAGTGGACACCAAAACTAGTGAAATAATCAAGTAGAAAGTTAGTTTGGAGCTGTGATCTTCATACATTATATCCTTAAGTTCTGGAACTTCAGCAAGGTTGTCAGAAATAATTAAGCACACAGAACAGGTTGTAGAGAGAGAGGGCTGTCCATTGTCCTTCACAGAAATGACAAGGTTTTGCTTCATGCTGTCAGATCCAGCTATATCCCGCTGTGTCCTGATTTCTCCACTATGAGGACCAATAGTGAAAAGTCCTGGATCAGTAGCCTTTACAATTTGATATGAAAGCCATGCATTCTGTCCAGAATCAGCATCCACAGCAATCACTTTGGAGACAAGGGAACCGGAAAGAGCAGCTTTAGGAACCATCTCGGTCATTAAAGACTTTCCTTCTGGAGCAGGATATAAGATTTGTGGAGAGTTGTCATTTTCATCCATTACAAAAATGCTTACAGTCACATTACTGCTGAGAGGAGGGGATCCATTGTCTCTAGCTATAACCTGAACTTGTACTTGTTTGAACTTCTCATAATCAAAAGACTTTACAGCATGGATCACCCCTGTTTCAGAATTAATGGATAAAAATGAGGACGCTGGAACACTGTTGACTTCACTGGGCAAGAGAGAATATAGCACTGTGCCATTTTGTCTCCAGTCAGGGTCTTTTGCAGTAACAGTATAAATAGATCTTCCTGGTTTGTTGTTCTCCATTACATATGTGCTGTAGGATTGCTTCTCAAATACAGGTGGGTTGTCATTGACGTCCGATACAGATAAATTAATTGTTATGTTGGAGGACAGTGGTGGAAATCCTCCATCAGTAGCAGTGACCGTTATATTGTATTCGACTTCTTTCTCCCGATCCAGCCGGCTTGTTGTTTTTAATGAGAAATAATTCTTAATTGATGGAATTAACTTGAAAGGAACGTTTTGCTGAAGAAAGCAATGTATTTGTCGATTTTCTCCTGAGTCTTTATCTTGCACATTTATGATGGCCACTTCAGAGCCAACAGCGGCACTTTCTGATATAGGATTGTATAGAGATTTAAGAGTAATTTTAGGAGCATTATCATTTTCATCAGTGATCTCTATTATGACAGTTGTAGTGGATGCTAAGCCAGATCCATCTTTGGCCTGCAGTCTGATTTCATGGAGCTTTTCTTCTTCATAGTCAACAGGTCCACTCACAGTAATTTTTCCAGAAGACTTATCAATATTAAATAATTTTGCTGCATTTTCAGCAATGAGACTGAATTCGTACGTCACTGCACCATTAGCTCCCTCGTCGGCATCTGTAGCACTGACGGTAATTACATCTGTCCCCAACGGTGCGTTTTCAGGCAAAGATACTTTATATAAGGCTTGAGTAAACTCCGGGACATTATCGTTAGCATCCAGCACAGTGATGTGTATAGTAGCAGTTCCCGATTTCTGAGGAGTCCCTCCATCAAATGCGGTGAGTATTAAATCTATATTTCTTTGATGTTCGCGATCTAGCTTTTTCTCCAACACAAGCTCAGCATATTTTAATCTCTCATTGTTACCCTGCACAGCCAGAAGAAAATGATCGTTCTTCTCTAAAGAATAACCATTAACTCCGTTATGCCCTACATCAGAGTCAAGAGCTTCTCCCAAACGGAAACGCTGCCCTTTCTCAGTGGATTCGCCGATTTCGAAATCCATTCTCTCATTAAGAAATCTTGGGGCGTTGTCGTTAATATCTTCCACTGTAATAAATATCCGATGTAGTTCGAGAGGATTCTCCATCACGAGTTCATAATTCAGGATGCAGTTTATTTTCGAGCCACAGAGTTTCTCTCGGTCCATTGTCCCTGATACAAACAAATCTCCAGTGTTCAGATTAATGTCCACATACCGCTTGCTATTATCATCTGTCTCTATTCGGGAATTTCGTGACGACAATTTTTGAACATCAAATCCGATATCTTTGGCTATGTTCCCAATAACAAACCTATTCTTCGTTTCCTCCACAACCGTGTAGCTCAAATCTCCATAAACGCTCGCCAAAATGAAAATGAGAGCCACCAATTGTGTCGATGCTATACAAGAAAACATGTTATATTCCATCGCGGCGGAAGTTAATGTCCTTGTCTTGTAGTATCCCAAAAAAAGTCAAATTGTATGCTAATGAGAGGCTGCTATGCAAGAACTGACTCTATTATAGAAATGACCATTTCTCGCCGTAGCGGTTGTTGGCGAATAAGGCATGCAATGCTCTAAAACATGGGCGGAAAAGACAGTTATTGTGTACTGCTGATCAATAGCGACGCTCTGAGTATTTTTCCGTCATTGCAGTTTCAGTCAAATGAGTATTTTACCTAATTAGCATTACCGAGAAAAAATAGATTAACACACACACACGCACACGCCCCCCCATACCACAGCAAATGTAAAAAAAAGAGAAAAAAAATATAGTAGATCATGTTGATGATTTAAAAAAAAAGATATTTATGCCAATATTCCACTATATGTGTGTCTGACTGTTTCGTCCAGCTGACATTGTGGCATTATGTGTTTTAACGTTATGAGGTGTTGAAAAGATTTAAATATATATATATAGCTGCAGTCACTGATAAATATATTACTACAAACATGGATAATTAAAAAAAATTAAAGAATGTATTATAATGTATTGTGTAAGTAAAAGTAAAAGATGTAAATCTGCAAAAAAATTATTTAAAAGGTGAGCGGAATATGTTCTTTACGTAAAAAACATTTACCACAGCAACAACGGCAAAACTAACACAAATGCATGTATTCGCTTTTACAAAAACCCAATAAAGGTATCGCTGTCCACAGACGTGGTGCTGAAAACCGGTCGCTTTTGGCATACAGACAGCCTAAGACAGCATGAATTATATGGCAAAGAAAAAATGCAAACCTAAAGTCACTAGTGCGTGAGCCTGTAGTTAAATATGCATCATAATTGTAAGAACTTCGGAGAGTTTCCGCTCCCTCCACCTTCGTGTAGTTGGGAGGGAGATACGCACTTGGAATAGCGACTGCTCCATCAAACAGAAGTCTTGGCTTCCTCGGCAAAATTGTACAGCCAGAATCAAAGTAATGAAAATTAAAAAAAAAAAAAAAGAAAGAAAGAAAGAAAAGAAAAAAGGTGGATACTAAAACTGGCGCCAACACCAAGTATGACGTTAGTTTGGAGTTGCTCTCTTCATATGGCATGTCTTTAAGTTCTGGAACTTCAGCAAGATTGTCAGAAAGAAGTAAATACAAACAAGTGTCGATAGAGGGGGCTGTCCATTATCCTTCACTGAGATAACAAGGTTTTGTTTAATATTATCAAATTCAGTAATGTCCCACGGTGCTCTTATCTCTTCACTATGGTGGCCAATAGTGAAAAGTCCTAGATCAGTAGATTTTACGATCTGATAGGAGATCCACGCATTTTGTCCAGAGTAATCGTCATCAGCGATCACCTTAGAAATCACCTTGGAGACCAGGGAACCTGAGAGAGTAGCTTTAGGGACCACCTCAGTCATTAAAATCGTTCCTTCTATAGAAGGGAATAAAATAAGTGGGGAATTGCCATTCTCATTTGTTACGAGCACATTAACAGTCACATTGCTGCTAAGTGGCGGAGAGCCATTGTCTCTGGCTAAAACCTGTACTTTGAAATGTTGGAACTGCTTGTAATCAAACGACTTATCGGGCAGGGATCACCCCTGTGTCCGAGTTAACAGATAAAAGAGAGGAAATCGAAAAGTTAACTGGTTATCAACGAATACAGTACTGTGCCGTTTTGTCTCCAGTCCGGGAGTGTCGTCGCGGTGACGGAACAAATAGAAATGCCTGGTTTGTTACTTTCAGCTACATAAGCTCTGTATAATTGCTTCTCAAATACAGGTGGGTTATCATTCACGTCTGAGATTTAAAAAAAATGAATAATGAGCGTAGATAACAATGAGGGAACAGCCTCCATCTATCGCAGTGATTGTTATGTTGTAATCCTCGCAATTCTCTCTTTCTAGTTCACTGGTAGTTAACAAAGAGAAATAGTTTTTAACGGATACATGTAATTTAAAAGGGAGGCTGTGCGGAATAGACAATGTCTTCAGAATCTTTATCTTGCACATTAATTATTGCCACCTCCGTTCCAACAGGAACATTTTAAGGTATGTGGTCGTTAAATGCATATCCTTGAACTCCATTAGGTCCTACATCCAAGTCATGCGCTTCGTCCAAAGGAAAAGGCTCACTTTCGTTGGCAGATTCAGTAATCTCGAAATATATACGATCATTGGGAAATTGAGGAGAATTGTCACTTATATCCTGAATATTTAACAATATTCGATGTAGTTCAAGCGCGTTTTGCAAGACGAGTTCGTAGTTTAAAGCACCCGCAGATCTCTTCTCGATCTATTGCTTCTTTAACAACCAAACCTCGCTGTCCCCATCTCAACAGCGCAACGCGTTTGCTGACGTTCACGGTGTCTATCCTAGCCTTTCTAACGGACAGTTTCTTCGCATCTATTCCTTTTTCCTTGGCTCTATTTCCTATCCTGTATGGTCGTTTAGTTTCTTCCGACACTGTAAAGCTCAAATCTCCACCGATCGTACGGAAAAACAATGTTAAAAGAAGCGCAGATGAAATAAATATCCAACCCATGTTCGCGGATTCAGCGTCAGTTATTGCTGTGTCAGTTTAGTAAAAGTATAATACAGAATGCGAAAAAACACGATTGCCAAAGGTTAACCAGCAGTCAAAAGGACTTACACATTTTAATAAATACAGCGTGGGTGGAACGGTTCGTCGGTGGATTTAAGTGATAGTGAACAGCGACGTTCGGAGTATTTTGCATATAATTGCTAGGCTGTTTGGCAGTTACAGATGCAATGATGTAATATACATCATTAATTAGTAACTGTAATTAGTAACAGAACAGCCACAAACACCGCATTGAATAAAGCTCACACAACAGACAAAAACCACTTGGAAACACGACTTAAAGTCATACCAAAGCTTAGAGTACATAGAAATACTAGCCGAGGTAAGGTTAAGCAGAGACTGCAAATTTCCAAGAGTGTATATCACAAGTTCCTCATATTTTTTATTTCCATTGAACCTTCACAAGCCAACAATAAAAATATTATTTCAGACCTGGCTGTTAATTTGCTAAAAAAATTGCTTCATACCAGGATCCAAAAATAACAATGTGGGTTTATCCAAAAATATATTTGATCATGAGATGTTTTGCTTACATTCATGATATCAAAGTTCACTTGTGTTATCACTATAGAATTCAGTATGATTTAGTACAAGAAACCTGCCACTGGAATATAGATGAATGAATGTATGAAAGGATTTTTGTCCTATCAAAATCACCACACCATGTACATTAGGGCTAAAACTGGGTTCACATATTAGGTCCAGTCAGCTAATGTTAAGCTTCTATTTATCCTTGTTCTTAAAGTCCTTACTTTTTGTAAAAACAATATATCAGATAAGGATTTCACAAAGTCACAATGTTAAAACAATGGAATCCAATTTTCTATATATAACAGTAAATTACAATAAATCCATTTGAGAATTAGCAATCTTACCTCTGAATCTGATGTATCACAAAGGATAGAATTATCTCCAAAAGGATGATTTGCATTTGAATTCTTCTCAAGTGTGTACATTGAGGTTGGATTATTCTCATTATAAGATCTGACAAACTTGAAATCACTTGTGTGTGAGCCTGTAGTTAGATATGTATCATAATTGTAAGAGCTTCTGAGAGTTCCTGCACCTTCCACCTCTGCATAGTTGGGAGGGAGATGCATGCTTGGAATGGCAACTGCTCCATCAAATAACAATCTGGGTTTTCTCTGGTTACAAAACTTCACAGCCAGGATGATGATAATGAAGCAAACGAAGAAAGTGGACACACACACTAGTGCAATGATCAAGAATGATGTCAATTTGGAGTTGTTGTCTTCGTATGTCAAGTCTTTAAGCTCTGGAATTTCAACAAGATTATCTGATATAAGTAAATATATTGAACATGTTGTGGAGAGGGAGGGCTGTCCATTATCCTTCACTGAAACAACAAGATTTTGCTTCATGCTGTCAGATTCAGTTATGTCTCGCTGTGCCCTGATCTCTCCATTATGGAGACCAATATTGAAAAGTCCTGGGTCGGTTGATTTGACAATTTGATAAGAAAGCCATGCATTCTGTCCAAAATCAGCATCCACAGCAATCACCTTGGAGACCAGAGAACCTGAGAGAGCAGCTTTCGGGACCATCTCATTCATCAAAGATTTTCCTTCTGGAGCAGGATATAAAATTTGTGGAGAGTTGTCATTCTCATCTGTTATGAACACATTCACAGTCACATTGCTGCTGAGTGGAGGGGATCCATTGTCTCTTGCTATAACCTGGACTTTAATGACTCTTAACTTCTCATAATCAAATGGCTTCACAGCATGAATCACCCCAGTGTCTGAGTTAATGGATAAAAATGAGGACACTGGAACACTGTTGACCTCACTGGGCATTAGAGAGTACAGAACAGTGCCATTCTGCCTCCAGTCAGGGTCTCTTGCAATAACTGAACAAACAGATGTTCCTGGTTTGTTATTTTCATTAACATAAGCACTGTAGGATTGCTGTTCAAACACAGGTGCATTGTCATTGACATCTGACACAGATAAATTAATAATCTTAGAAGAAGATAATGAAGGAGAGCCTCCATCAGTAGCCATGATCGTTATATTGTATTCAGCTTCTATTTCTCGATCCAGAACACTTGTTGTAACCAAAGAGAAATATTTTTTAATAGAAGGGTTTAATCTGAAAGGAACATTATTACTAATGGAACAACTGATTTGACCATTATCATCTGAGTCCTTGTCCTGCACATTAACAATGGCCACTTCAGTGCCTACAATAGCATTCTCTGGTATGTGACTGTTTAGGGTGGTAAGAATAATATTTGGGGCATTATCATTTACATCAGTTATAGTTATCATTATGTTAGCGGTAGATGCTAAACCAGAACCATCTTTGGCCTGGATTTCTATTTCATAATAAGTTTCTTTCTCATAGTCTATTTCTCCAGCTACTTTTATTTGCCCAGTGAACTTATCTATCGTGAACACCTGTGCTGCATTATCAGCAATGCGACTAAATTCGTACGACACTGCTCCATTTGCTCCCTCGTCGGCATCTGTAGCGCTGACTGTAACTACCTCTGTGCCCAATGGTAAGTTTTCGGCCAAGACTACTTTATAAACTTGCTGACTAAACACGGGAACATTATCGTTAGCATCTAACACAGTGATGTGTATAATAGCAGTTCCTGATTTCTGAGGACTCCCACCATCAACCGCGGTAAGAATTAAATCAATATTTTTCTTTTTTTCACGATCTAATTCTCTTTCCAACACAAGTTCAGCATATTTCTCACCGTTTTTGCTGTCGCGCACTGATAAAGCAAAATTCTCGTTCACCTCCAACGAATACCCACTAACTCCATTTTGCCCTATATCAGAATCATGGGCTACATCTAATCGAAAACGTTGCCCTTTAACTGCAGACTCGCGGATTTCAAAAATAATTCGCTCATTAAGAAATTTTGGCGCATTATCATTAATATCATTGACATTCAGAGAAATTCGGTGTACCTCAAGGGGATTTGCTAAAACGAGATCATAAATGAAAATACAGTGCATTCTTGAGCCACAAAGCATCTCTCTGTCAATAGTCTCTGCAACGATCAAATCTCCAGTGTTTATGTCAATATCAACCAATGGTTTGTTGTTGTCCACCGTGTTTATTCGTGCCTTTCGAGTCGATAGTCTTTTAGCCTCAAGTCCAAGATCCTTTGCAATATTTCCAATCACAAACTGACGCTTTGTCTCCTCTGGAACTGTGTAGCTCATATCTCCACGGACGGCACCCAAAAGCGAGATCAAGATTGGCACAATCAGAAATAATAAACAAAGTGAACGCATCGTGACTCTAGCCATTAGGGTTGAGGGGATCTTGATAGTCCAAAAATTATATGGAACGTCCATCCATCTAAATGGAAGTCTAGGCGTTTATTTTTTTCTGGCTGACAGGGTTAATCAAGGGCGGAACAGATCTGCGTTTATTTGAAATGACGGAGAACAGCGACCCTAAGTGTCTTTTGTCTTTACTGCAACTCGTGATTGGACATCAACCCAGCAAAACAGAACGGCAGAGACAGCGTTTTATAACAAATGACTTTTAAATGTAAACGCATTTATTAGAGTATTCATTAATATAATTTTTCGTTAATCAGACGCGCAAAAAACACGTAAAGTATGTGTGTATTGCATACGCTTGAATAAATGTTGCATTTTCCTATTATCACCTAAAGAAAATGTTTGCGCTGTTCAGCCTTGTGGTGCTGAAACTGTCGTGTATGCAGGGCGGGTGAGATCCGGTTGCATTCTTTATGATGAACAACACATATCGTGCAAAAATGAATCCTGCAAATTAGGCTGTTTTTCAGTAATAATAATAATAATAATAATAATAATAATAATAATGTGTGTGTTTGCCAATTTCTAGATTCAAATGGTAGGGATTTTAGAATATTACAGTTTTTTTTAAAAAAATATAAAAGGCCACTATACCAAATAAGATGTCTGAATACAAATTTAATATTTGCAACAATATTAGTTAACGTCCTAGGTACTTACCAGCTAGATTAAATGATTAATCACAACCAAGACTCTGTCAATAGTGTCATGTAAATCCTGATGGCATATTATTATTAAAATGTCTGGTCACTTCTCTTCTCACCACATTGGCCCAAAAACAAGAGCACAAATATTAGCTAGTTAGAGTTCACTGACTGACAAAAAGAAGATCACATCACATCACTCACAAAAATGACACACAAGCCTATAACATGAAGATGTAATCTCCATCTTTAACTTTCACATTTTGGTTAATTGTTCAACCATTCACAGAAACAGACATTTTAAGAGGGGTTTATGCATACTCATTCCAACATTTTCTTCAGCCTTTTATACCAGATGTATGTACTTTTTGTACTTGTGTTTTGTTTTTATGATTGTAGAATGAAAAAAACACCACTTGCGCACTCCAACTCCAGTTTGTAGAAAGGTTATAGATCTTAATTGGCTTATTGAGCTATGACTTTTTCCACAGTTACCATTAGGAATGGCCAGGTGTTCCAGATTTCAAAGTAAAATAAAATCTCTGACTCCTAAAACTTGTCCCTAACATCAACAGCAATGTTCTTAAGCGACTACCTAGCATTCTGAAAGACAAAATAATTGATGGTAATAATACAGAATGTAGAAGAAATGGTAGTTCAGAGACAAATGGAAATTTGGAAAACCAAGAAAACTTTTTGAAATAACTGTTCATTGTATTGCTAGAAAGGCAAAAACATAACTCCTGTCTATTTTCAGAAAGATTTTGCAAACCTCTGAAATGGCAGTGCACTGTTCTACTGTGCAGTGACACCTGAACAAATATGACCTTCAAGGTACAGCCAGCAGAAGAAAACCTTTAATGCATTCTAGTCACAAAATTCAGCATCTGAAGTTCTAAACACGCCCACTTCATTTCACCGATATAGTCAGAATAGAACTTTCTGGCCATAATGTGTAGAAAAGGTTTTTTTTTCTAAATTCTAAGAAAAGAACACCTCTACAACTATTAGGCATTAGGGTGGATATGTCATCGGCTTGTGTTGCAGATAATGGCACAGAGAACATTTCACTGGTAGAGGGAATAATATATTCAAATAAATATCAGCAAATTATGGAAGCAAATAACACACATTCTGTAGAAAATAGGATGTTAAATAAGAGGACCTCTGGGAAGTCTTTCGCATCAGCATGGAAAACAGTGAAAGCTATAGCAAATGGAACACAACATTACATCTTACCTGAAGCACGTCTTCAACATCTGAAACCCTAATTATATCCTGATCGTCAGGGCTCATCTTCAGAGTGCTACTGCGATGTGTATTATCATTGTAAGAACTGATGAACTTAAAGTCACTGGTGCGTGAATCTGTTGTTAGATATGTGTCATAATTGTAAGAACTTCGGAGAGTTCCAGCTCCCTCCATATCTGCATAGTTGGGAGGGAGATAAGTGCTGGGAATGGTGACTGCTCCATCAAATAATAGCCTGGGCTTTCTTTTATGGCAAAACTTCACAGCAGAAATCAGAATTATGAATGTGACAAAGAATGTAGATACTGAAACTAGCGCTATTGTTAAATATAAAGTCAACTGGTTGTTGTCGTCATCATACATCATGTCTTTAAGTTCTGGAAGTTCAGCAAGGTTATCAGAAATAATTAAATATACAGAACAAGTTGTTGAGAGAGGGGGCTGTCCATTATCTTTCACTGAGATAATAAGGTTTTGCTTCATGCTGTCAGTGTCTGTTAAGTCTCGCTGTGCTTTAATCTCTCCACTGTGAAGACCAATGGTAAACAGTCCTGGGTCAGTAGACTTTATAATCTGATAGGAAAGCCATGCATTCTGTCCAGAGTCAGCATCTATAGCAATCACCTTTGAAACCAAAGAGTCCATGAGGGCAGATCTGGGGACCATTTCAGTCATTAAAGTCTTTCCATCTGGAACAGGGTATAATATTTGAGGACAGTTGTCATTTTCATCTGTTACGAATACATTCACAGTCACGTTGCTGCTAAGTGGAGGAGAACCATTGTCTCTAGCT
This sequence comes from Distichodus sexfasciatus, assembly GCA_032718565.1. Classification (NCBI taxonomy): domain Eukaryota; kingdom Metazoa; phylum Chordata; class Actinopteri; order Characiformes; family Distichodontidae; genus Distichodus; species Distichodus sexfasciatus. The sequence continues at coordinate 61,000 of JAVGVS010000709.1, forward strand.
ACAATCTGGACTTTGAAGCTCCTGAAGTGTTCATAATCAAATGGCCTTATAGCGTGGACCACCCCTGTATCTGCATTAATGGATAAAAATGAGGACACTTGGACACTGTTAACCTCACTTGGTAACAGAGTATATATTACAGTGCCATTTTCTCTCCAATCTGGATCTCTTGCACTAACTGAACATAGAGAGGTGCCTGGCTTGTTATTTTCAGTTACATAAGCACTATAGATTTGCCGTTCAAATGTGGGCGAGTTGTCATTTACATCCGATATGGATAAATAAATTGTCATTAAGGATGATAAAAGTGGCGTGCCTTCGTCAACAGCAATAATTGTCACATTATAGACTGCAATGAGTTCACGGTCAAGTGAACCAGCTGTCACAATGGAAAAGTAATTTTTAATAGAAGGGATTAATTTGAAAGGAACATTTCCACTGATAGAGCAGTGAGTTTGCTGATTTTTTCCAAAATCTTTATCGAATACATTAATAACACCAACCTCGTTTCCAGGGGCAATATTTTCTGGTATTGGGCTATTCAGCGATTTTACTTGTATGATAGGGGGATTGTCATTAATGTCCTCAACATCAATAACGACCTTGGCAAAAGAAGCAAGTCCAGAGCCATCTTTTGCTTGTATCCTAAACTCATAATACGTTTCCTGCTCAAAATCTAAAGCGTCAGTCAAAACTACCTCTCCCGTCTTGAAATCTAGTCCAAACAATCCAACCATATCGCTAGATATATGTCCAAATTCATAGGTCACTTCGCCGTTAGCCCCTTCATCGGCATCTGTAGCAACGACTGTGACAATCGAGGTGCCGATAGAGGAATCCTCAGGTAAAGAGATTTTGTAAACAGACTGGTTAAACACTGGTGCGTTATCATTAGCATCCAACACAGTGACGTGTATGGCTACAGAACCAGACCGAGGCGGGGTTCCACCATCAATACTCATTAGTAATATATTAATTTCTTTCTGCTTTTCGCGATCCAACTCCTTCTGTAACATCAGCTCACCATATTTATCCTGTCCTGGGTTCGAATGGAAGATAAATGAAAAATGTTCGTTGTCTTGCAATTTATAACTTTGGACAGAATTCACTCCAATATCCGCATCATGTGCTTCATTGATAAAGAAGCGTGCACCTTTGGCGGCGGATTCTGTAATTTCCAATTTAATTTCATTGTTTGTAAACATCGGCGAATTATCGTTTATGTCTACAATTTGCACTATAATACGATGCAGCTCTAAAGGGGTTTCAAGAATGATTTCATATTTAAGCGTGCAGTCAGTCTTTGGTCCACATAGTTGTTCCCTGTCTATTCTGTCAGCCACAACTAGATCTCCAGTACTGACTTCCAAATCACAGTAGCGCTTAATGCCACGGTCTACATCCAAGCGCGCTTTACGTGTAGATAAATCCTTTGCGGTTATTCCAAGACTCTTTGCTACATTTCCAATTACCGATCCGATTTTCTTTTCTTCAGGAATAGAATAATTGATATCTCCGTGTGATCCTCGCGGGACTGAAAGAAATATGGAAGCCACTGCAAATAAAACACATCGCACACTGAGTCCAGTGTATTTCATTTCGCCTCCTGCGGAAAATACCTTCCGACGGCTTGATATAGCTCAATCTACTGTTGTCTTCGCATGGAAGAATAAATGCACCACAGCTATAAAATCTTCTCAAGAACAACGTATAGGAGAAAAACAGACGCACAGCCGCTTTTTTTACCACTTCTAGGCGGATATATATTTTCTACTTTGTAAGTTGGTGGATAGCGACACATTGCGTCATATTTCAAGAACTGCATCTTTGTTCAGACCGCAAAATGCATATTACGTTGTTAAGTAGTGTGATACTGTGATGGTTACGCAAAAATACATCCAAATGACACACAATAAATCGAAAATTCCGTTCGCTACACACAGTGGTGTGCAACGAACTTACTGCATTTGCTCTTCGACAACGCTGGAACGCTAACGTCAATTTTTGTCTCAGTGCTCATAAATTTGTGGCACTAACGTTGAATAAATTCTGATAATACCAGGTAATTGACTGTAATGTGAGAAGAATCCTAGATGTCAGGGACGTGCACGGCTAAGGTTTCCCTATTTGACTCAAGCTGGCCCTCCTAGAAAAAAAATATTATATATATTTTGTCGCGAGCTTTCGCCGCGTGAAGAGGAAAAAAGATGCGCAAGTCATCTTCGTCAGGAAAATGCTTTTTAATTTGCCGCGCGGGGCGGAGCTCAGTCACATATAGTAGCAACTCAACAGCTTCACAAGTTAGCGCAGCTCCCTGAACGGCCCATTCCCCTGCATTGCGCGCCTACGGAACTGTGGCAGACTACGCGCATTTTTTAAAAAACGCCACCCGAAACGCTTCATGTAAGGTAGAGAGAAATGCATATGTCAGTAACGTTAACAGACTCATTCTGAGATTAGTCACTTACATCAAGCTATTCACTTCCACTCGATAAACTTATAGTCAAAGCGAGTGGACGTAGCTAGCCTCTGAAAGCTCAACGCCTGTTTGTTTCCCTTTTAGCTGCGTCACACGCGTCCACGGCACTAGAGCCAGAGCCTGCAACTGCCCATTACACACTGACGTTATAGAAATGATTAACAACGAACTAGCATCAGGCAGTTACCAGATAGCATGTTAGGTTATCACATGCTAAATATTTTGGTAGGAAAAGTACACGTCTGCAGATGGTTATTCTCGAACATTTGTTTTAACAAGAAGCATAAATGATGGAAGTAATCGTTTTTGTTCTGATATGCATTACATTAATTGTTTTATTCAAAATGGTAAAATGACTAAATCCTAGTTTACTGGAGATCGGTCTTGAAGGTCTTGGTCTCGTCTCGGACTCGGCCGCATTTGTACTCGGTCTTGTCATGGACTCGGACAAAGAGGACTCGGAATTTTATTTCGAGACCAGCCGAGACCACGGCTCAGAGAATATTATTATTAATGAGCTGTTTAATGTCGGATTGGATAACCTCTTACTTCAAGTGCAGCCAATGATGTTAGTGCCGACCGCGGTTACCCGACCCGCCCCCTTCACACACGCACTGTAAACTTTGCACTTTATTGTTTCTGACCATAATTACTATATTACTTCTACTTGTTGATGGAGTCGACAAGCTTCAGTATATCTTGGATATGCTGGGTTTTTGGATTTTACAATTCAAATGTTGAATATTTGACATTCTTTTTTCTGGTTTCTGATTATTGCAATGTAAGAGAATAGTCAAGAGAGAAGTAACGAATAAACACTTTTAATGTTGCATAGTGTATGTTGTTTGCTTCATTCATCTCTTTTTGAGGGGCGCTTAGGCTTTGCATGTTCCACTTATTTGTCATGCGGTGTAAAACACGCATTGGTCCGGTCTCAACTCGGTCTCGGCCAGCCCTGGTCTCGGTCTCAACTCGGTCTCGGCCCCTCAGAGTCTTGGTCTTGTCTCGGTCTCAACCCGCGCTGGTCTTGGTCAGGTCTTGGTCTCGGATAAGGTGGTCTTGACTACAACACTACTAAATCCTATCGCTGTTTTGGGTGTTTGCAAGCTACGCTAAGTTAGAATGCCTTCTGAAAAGAGGAGGATTTTGGAGAGAGAGAGGCAGCTCAGGGAGGCAGCAAAGGGGAGAACATCCTTGCAGAGTTGGTTGCAAGCAAGGAAACTAGCTGGTGAGATAGAGACATTGTGATAGAAATGGCAATCCCTACATTATTTGGTGTGAAATAGGCCCATATTTTCAGACTTTTCAGACAATAGGAGAATTCTCCTTTAAAGTAAATTTGGAGCAAGGTATATTACAGTTTTTCTTGATTGTTTTGACCTGCTTAAAGAAACTGGGATCCACTTGGTCTTCATCATTACCATCTCAGCAAACCTGAAGACATCTCTTGCACATGTGTTAACACTGTTTCATTGGATTCACACATTTTCTACAGCCCTTTGCAAACTGTTAACACAGATGTCATTCAAGCAGCCCAAACTCTATTGTTTTGACTACAGTAACCAAATAGAAACCATCTATTCCTAACTATTAGACACTACCTAGATTAGAATGAATTCACTAAAGCTCCCGTTTGACACTCCTTCACACAAATCTTCAATCAGCAATCAGTCTGTACACCTTTCAAAGGTGCCACCTCTGTGTTGCTCTTTATAGATAATAGAATGCGATGTGGATGAAATCACGGCCCTGTTGTCATGAGTGAATAGACTGAATATCCATAGTGGCTATTTAAACTAATTTATTTTATTACAGTAGGTTTCATTTTGGTTTCTTTTCTGCAATATTTACAGTATTTCAGTTGTCAGCCACAGTTTGAAAAAAAAAGTCATGGAATCAATAAAATTTTCATCAAAGCATTTCTGACTCTGGATCCAATTCTTTGAAAGAAGGCCAATTTGACACAGCCTATGTAGAAAGACAACAAATGGCACTGGCATGAAAGCTAATAGACTACAATGACAAGCAATGGTGCACTGATTCACACTGAGTGCTGTATTTTGTATTTTGTTGTGCATTTTGTAATGAATGATTGGAAGAGCTCAAACACTTGTTTGCAAGTTGTGTTGTTTGAAGGCAAAATTTGCTTTTGTTGCATATTTTAACTGTTTTGGCACGGTTAGAGCCTTTTGCAAACAAAATGTGTCATTTTGACCATGAGTGCCACTGTTTAGGCCTGTGTGTTAACAGTTTTGAAAATGTGGAGTTTGAGTTGACTGCTGCATCAAAGCAATCAAGAAAAACTGTAATAAAGACTTAATAAAGAAATGGTATATTTTTCAGTTCTCCATACAGTCTCTGTCATTTTTTTCCCGGGGGGTGACCTTTTTTCAGGTCAGAGCAATGGCCCCTTAAAATTCCTGTGCACGTCCCTGTTGTTATTTATGTACTTCAGTAGGTGTTTTGTCTAGAAGGGAACATTTCACGAAACTGGATGATTTGATTTAGTGCTGGAGCTCCGTATGAGTGTCGCAAAATGTCAGATTAAAACTATGTGAAATATGGGGTGCAGACTTAACTGGATTTGGGAGAATATGGGTCCCAGGGCAAAAGCTTTTTGGTGCTCCTATCTACAAAGAATTATTAGAGATATTGTATGATGTTTTACACAGCAACCTCAGTGTCTCGGAGTCACATAAAGTTAATGACTACCATATTTGACATAATAAGAGACAATTAAATGCCCAATACAAAGTATGTATGTTTATGTATGTTCAGTAACCATATATTTTGACAGATTTTTGTGAACAGCTGCCTCTGATTTGCAACTCTATTACAAGAGTTTAAAATAATGTTATATTTTTGATGATTTGTCAAATTGCATTAAATAGATACACATACCTCCACGCAGTCTTCTGTTTCAGATGTACTGATCAAATTATAATCATCCGGAATCCATTTCAAAGTTCCACAAGCAGGAAGTGTGTTCTCATTATAGGAACTGATGAATTTAAAGTCACTGGTGCGTGAGCCTGTTGTAAGATATGTGTCATAATTGTGTGAACTGCGGAGAGTTCCTGCTCCCTCCACCTCTGCATAGTTGGGAGGGAGATATGCACTTGGAATGGCAACTGCTCCATCAAACAATAACCTAGGCTTTTTTCTGTAACAAAATCTGACAGTCAGTATTATAATGACGAAAGTCAAAAAGAAGGTGCACACAGAAACTAGTGCAATGATTAAGTACAGTGTCAGTTTGGTGCTTCTCTCCTCATGAGCCATGTCCTTAAGTTCTGGAACTTCAGCAAGGTCATCAGAAATAATCAAATACACAGAACAGGTTGTAGAGAGAGATGGCTGTCCATTATCTTTGACTAAAACAACAAGATTTTGCTTCATGTTGTCAGTGTCTGTAATGTCCCGCTGAGCCCTGATCTCTCCACTATGGAGGCCAATAGTGAAAAGACCTGGATCAATAGATTTGACAATCTCGTAAGACAGCCATGCATTCTGTCCAGAGTCAGCATCCACAGCAATCACCTTGGAGACCAGAGAGCCTGAGAGGGCAGATTTGGGGACAATCTCAGTCATTAAAGTTCTTCCATCTGGAGCAGGGTATAATATTTGTGGAGAGTTGTCGTTCTCATCTGTTATGGAGATGCTCACAGTCACATTACTGCTGAGGGGTGGAGAGCCACTATCCCTGGCTATAACCTTGAATTTAAAGCTTCTAATTTGCTCATAATCAAATGACTTAACAGCACGAATCACCCCTGTGTCAGAGTTAATGGATAAAAGCATGGGCATTGTATCATCATTGATTTCACTGGGAGCCAATGAATACTGTATTGTGCCATTCTGCCTCCAATCTGGATCTCTTGCAGTAACAGAACAGTTCCAGGGTTTGTTGTTTTCAGTTATAGAGCTGGTGTAGGACTGGTTGCTCAAATAGTGGTGGATTATCATTAACATCCCACAGAGAATAATGGATTATTTTATATATTTAAGAGGTGGAGGCCTTCACTGATTAAGTGTAACAGTTATATTAGTATTCTGATATGAGTCTACGATCAGTGAACCAGATGTCATAAATGGAAAAGTAATTTTTGATGAAGGAGTTAGTGGAACATGTCCCTGAATATTGCAGCGGATCTATCGGTTGTTTTCAGAGTCTTTGTCTTGTACATTGATAATGCCTACTTCTGTTCCTGGTTGTGTGTTTTCAGGAATAGGATTGATCAGTGATTTTAGTTGTATGGTTGGTGCATTGTCACTAACATCAACAATATCAATAACAACCTTAGCAAGTAATAGTCCAGAACTATCTTTTTGCTTGGAATTTAATTCATACATGGTTTGTTTTTATAGTTCACGTTGCCATTCAATATTGTTTCTGTTTTTTAACTGGCATGAACAGTTTAAGACCCTTCTGTGGAATGTGTCCAACCTGTAAATCACCTGACCATTTGCCCTTCGCCCGTGATCCGTGGCGTCAGCTTTATAGCAGTTACGTACCCACTGGAGAATCTTCACGCAGATCACTTTATATATGGTATGACTAAAGACTGGAGAATCATCATTAGCGCCAAGTACAGTAACATGGTATGACTGAGGTTATCCAGGTGAGTTCCTTCCATCAATAGCGGGTGAGCAACAGTCGCACCTCTTGCTCCTTTTCGCGTGTCCAGTTTGTTTAAAACTAACTCACCGTATTTTTTCCTCACCGGATTATTGTGAACAGAAAGGAAAATAACGATTGTTTGCAGTTCATAATTTTGCGCATCGTTTCACGCCTTATGTCCGCTATTATGTGCTCTATTTAGCTAAAACGAGATCCAATGGCTGATTCCCGTGATTTCTAATTCAACAATTTCATAACAAAAGCCGCGAGTTGTCACACATCAATTATATCTATACTAACACGATGCAGCTCCAGAGGGTTTTCTAGAATTACTTCATATTTCAAAGTACAAACCATCATGCGTCCACATGTTGTTCTTCGTCAATTCTATCGCCACAGTCAGATTCCGTATTCAAATCTTATGTCACAATAACGCTTTGCTGTCATTATCCACATCCGTTGCCAGCTTCCCAGAAAGATAGGGTCTTGGCATGAATTTTAAGATCCTTTGCCAGATTTCCAATCACTGATCCAACCTTCCTCTCCTCTGCAATAGAATATTTGATATCTCCATTTGTCGTTGGCAGAAACAAGAAAACTGATACCATAATCCACAAAGACGTTTGGACAGAAAATCCTTTGTATTCCATACTAAATGTTTAAATCAGGCATGCTCAGAGCTTGCCAAAAGACCAAATCCAAAATTTAGCCACCAAATCCAATAATTTACTTAAATCACATAGTGCTAGAAACAGCTCGGCCTATTTACAAAGACCAACCCGCAGTCGGTTGACGGCACATCCCTCTTCACCATAAGACAGGCCTTACATATTAAAGCAGACGGGTTAAATAAAGGAGTGTTTTCTAGGTTGATAAACAGCGACGCTGTGTGTTATGGCAAAATGAAGTGCAACTGAATTAAAAACATCGACAATACTGTTTTTAAAAAATGTTAAATTAAAAATAAATTGATTTAAATACAGAAAAAATAACTACTAAATATATGTACTAGAATTATGGCGCATGAACGGAGACAAGGATCAATTTCTGGTCTTGATGCCACCCTCTGGTGCTGAAATCCAATCAAAGCACAACATGATCGCTAAGCACAAGAAAATTCAGCATTCGTCTCAGAGGTGGTCATTGATTCCACGAACATTAAAAAATATATTAATCAACTGTCTTTTTGTAAAAGATTTTGGAATATTCATTTAGGTAAATCCTCTTTTTTCACATCTGCTGAATTGCAATTCTTAAGGACCAACTTAGCTTTAGATTAACACTCTAGCTTTTAAAATTATAAAGTTTTAACAGTACTGAATTTCAAGCATTTTCTATCCTTGTCTTTTGTGATAAGTTACATTAGAATTAAAGTGAGTGATTAGTTGTCAGCTAGAACACCTCTCAGCATGCAAAGACACCATAGCAACATGTGACCTCCATGAAGGAAGAGTTGCCAACTAATACAGCACCTACAGAGCAGTGTTTGGGAATTTAACTCACCACAGGCAAGTTTTTCAATAGTGAAATGCATATGTTATGTTTTCATTATGTCGATTATATGTACAAAACAGATATGCCATACCTCAGTGCATTTCTTCGTTTCAGATGTACCGAACAAATTATATCTATCCGAATCTTTTTCAAAGTCCACAGCAGGAAGCAACCTCAGTATAAGAATCTTCGATAAACTTAAGTCACTTCGGTATGTGATCCTGGGTCAGGTATGTCATAATTGTAAGAACTGCAGAGAATTCCAGCCCTCCACCTCTGCATAGTTGGGAGGAGATATGCACTTGAATAGCGATCGCTCCATCAAACAACACCTGGGCTTTTTTCTGTGACAAAATTTCACAGCCAGTATTAAAATGATGAAAGTCAAAAAGAAGGTGCACACCGAAACTAGTGCAATGATTAAGTACAGTGTCAGCTTGTGCTGCTCTCATAAGCCATATCCCAAGTCTCAACTTCAGCAAGGTTATCAGAAATAATCAACACACAGAACAGGATGTTGAAAGAGATATTGTCCATTACCACTGAAACAACAAGATTTGCTTCATGCTGTCAGGTGTCTGTGGCTGTCCTGCTTGCCTCTGATCTCGCCACTATGAGGCTCTATAGAAAAGACCTGGATCAGTAGATTTGACAATCTCATAAGACAGCCAGCGATTTCGCCCAGAGTCTGCATCTGCCAGCAATCACCTTGAAACCAGGGGGAGAGCCTGAGGGTGACTTTGGGGGACAATCTCTGTCATTAAAAGTTGTTCCATCTGGAGCAGGATATATTTGTGGAGAGTTGTCATTTTATCTGTTATGGAGATGATCACAAATAAGACATTACTGAGGGGTGGAGAGCCACTATCTCGGCTATAACTCCTTAATTTTAGTTTAATTTGCTCATAATCAAAATGATTAACAGCATGAATCACCCCTGTGTCAGAGTTAATGGATAAAAGCATGGGCATTTGTATCATTTTTGTTCTCTACTGGGCACCACGAGTACTCGGTACTGTTCCATTCCTGTCTCCAATCAGGATCTCTTGCAGCAATAAGAACAAATTGGTGTTCCAGGCTTGTTGTTTTCTAGTTGTAGAAGCTTAAGTGCAGGGAATTTAATGCTCAAACAGTAGGATTATCATTAATATCCCATAGAGAATAATGATTATTTTATAAGGCTTAAAGAGGTGAGTGCCTTCTATCTACTGGCGGTAATGCCATATTGTATTCTGATGTGAGTTCACGGTCAAGTGGACCAGACGTCACGACGGAGAAGTAATTTTTAATGGAAGGAGTTAGTGTAAAAGGAACGTTTCCTGAATACTGTGAAAAAGCGGATCTATTTTGTTTTTTTTTTCTAGAGTCTTTGTCTTGGCCATTAATAATCCCATTTCTGTTCCCTGCCAGTGTTTTCTGTGTTCGATTTGTCAGTGATTTTATGTGTATGGTGGGAGCATTGTCATTAACATCGACTATTTCGACAACAACCTTAGCAAAGGAAAAACGTCCAGAACCGTCTTTTCCCTCAATATTAAGTTCATACATCTTTTGTGTTTCAGAGTCAACTTCTTTCCATTTAAAATATTATATTTCCCATTTCTGAATCAAGGTGAATAATTTCAAGCGACCTTGTCTGGAGATATGTCCAAATTCGTAAATCACGGACCATTTGACCTTTCGTCCGGTGATCTGTGAAGCTTACTTTTAGCTACTTGTTGTACCCAGTTTCCAGAGCAATCTCACGAGACTCACTTTTATATACGGAAGGACCAGCACTGGAGAATTATCATTGGTACTGGCAATTGTGAACGCAGTATGTCAATCGGAGGTCAGTTTTTAGGTGACTTCTCCATCAATAGGCAGTATAACAGCCGCACTCTCTTGCTCCCAAGTTCGCGGTCCAGTGTTCATGTTTCTGAACTAGTCCTCCAGAATTTTTCTTTGGTTCGGGATTATTGGTGAACAGAAACGAAAAGTAACGTATTTTCCCAGTCAGGGCCTTTATCACATCAAGTTTTGCTCCCTATGTCTGCGTCATGTGCTCCTTTTATCGCATAACGAGATCCTTTGTCGGCTGACTCCATGATTTCTATTTTAACAATGTCTTTTGGAAACGCAGGCGCATTGTCGTTAATATTTCGAAGTTATTTCTATTATAATGCGATAATTCAAGGGTTTTCCAGAATTATCAGATTTCAACGACAAACCGCTGGCGCGCTCCACATAGTTGTTCTCTGTCGCATTCGGTCATTACAGGTATATCTCCAGTATCTGAATTTATTTCAAAATAACCTGAGCTGCCATCATCTGCATCCAAACGTGCTTTGCGCAACAACAATGTTTTAGCATTTATTCCAAGATCTTTTGGTAGATTTCCAATGACAGATCCAACTTTTATCTCCTCTGCAACAGAATATTTGATGCCGGTGATTTGACATCGGCAATAGGAAAAAGAGATAAGTATAGCACACAAAAAGATCGGACAGAAAATCCAGGGTATTCCATTTTGAAACTGTCAACAACACGGCAGATACAGAGAAGCCAGTGATTAAATCAAACAGTTTACGAAATCAAAATCGGTGTTCAAAACAGCACAGTCTATTTAAAATGAAACTGCCCTTGTCCGATGGCTCTTCCGATCTGGGATAATCGCCTTTACATATAAAAGCAGGGATTTTAAAAGCTGCCTCTTTTAGTCTGGCGTAACAGCTAATTCATGTGTTCTGTCTAATTTCACACTCAGCATAGCAAAGTATATAATTCACAAATAATTCTGAACAAATGCCTGAAATTATTAGCAGGAGACGAATGACCAATCTATATGAAGCTATTAAAACAAATAAAATAAGTATCCGTAGCACATGAAAAGGAGAAAAGGTTATGTTTTGGTTTCATTCGTGATATCTATCCTAAAAATCAGGTCATCAATCTAAAACATCAAAACTACACAAATACATTCAGCTAGTCATTTTATTGGACCTCTCTGTACAATTTCAAAAAGCATACTAGAAACATTTGAATAATCAGTGATAGCTTTGTAATATATTAGTTAAATATCACATATACATATATATATATATATATATATATATATATATATATATATATATATATATATATATATATATATATATATATATATGTTTGTTGCCTGCGAAGCTTTTATTACACAACTTTATTCTAAATAATCCAGTTTTGAAACAAAAATGTCAGGTATCTCACAATTGGTTCTAAAAATTCAGTAGTGATGTCAAAGAACGTGGGAGGGAGTAAAATGTCTAGGACGTTAATGGAGAATATTAAGTAGTGAATTGTGTGTTGTTCCTCGCCATGTACAAAAGACTTGAAACTCATATAAACAGCAGTGATTGACCAGCAATAAATTAAAAACTAATTTAAATGAATAGTTCTGTATCCTTGATGTTATATTTGAATGCAGAAAAACACATACCTCCATGCATTCTTCTGTTTCAGGATGTACAGATCAAATTGTATTCATCCGAATCTTGTTTAAAAGTTCCACAGGCAGGAAGTGTTCGGTATAAGAATTGATAAACTTGGAAGTCACTGGTACGCGATCCCGTGGTCAGGTATGTGTCATAATCTGTAAGAACTGCAGAGGTTCCAGCCTCCACCTCCTGCATAGTTGGAGGGAGATATGCACTTGGAACATGACTGCCCATCAAACAACAATCTGGGCTTTTTTCTGTGACAAAATTTCACAGCCAATATTATAATAATGAAAGTAAAAAATAAGGTACACACTGACACTAGTGCAATGATTACGTACAGTGTCAGTTTGGTGCTGTTCTCCTCATAAGCCATGTCCTTAACTTTGGGAACTTCAGCAAGGTTATCAGAAATAATCAAATACACAGAACAGGTTGTAGAGAGAGATGGCTGTCCGTTATCTTTGACTAAAACAACAAGATTTTGCTTCATGTTGTCAGTGTCTGTAATGTCCCGCTGAGCCCTGATCTCTCCACTCATGGAGTGCCGAGAGTGTTGATCTGGATCAGTAGGGATTTGACAATCCTCTTGCTAAGACAGCCATGCATTCTGTCCAGAGTCAGCATCCACAGCAATCACCTTGAGACCAGGAGAGCCTGAGAGGGCAGATTTGGGGACAATCAAGCCATTAAAGTTGTTCCATCTGGGAGCAGCAGGGTATATATTTGTGGAGAGTTGTCATTTTCATCTGTTATGGAGATGCTCACAGTCACATTACTGCTGAGGGGTGGAGAGCCACTATCCCTGCTGCAACTCTTGAATTTAAAGCTTCTAATTTGCTCATAATCAAATGACTTAGCAGCACGAATCACCCCTGTGTCAGGAGCACGGATAAAAGCATGGGCATTTATCATCATTGATTTCACTGGGAGCCAATGAATACTGTATTGTGCCATTCTGCCTCCAATCTGGATCTCTTGCAGTAACAGAACAAATTGGTGTTCCAGGTTTGTTGTTTTCAGTTATAGAGGCTATGTAGGACTGTTGCTCAAACAGTGGTGGATTATCATTAACATCCGACAGAGAAAAACTGATTATTTTATAAGAGGAAAGTGGTGGAGTGCCTTCATCTACTGCAGTAACAGTTATATTGTACTCTGATAAGAGTTCACGTCAAGTTAACCAGATGTCACAATGGAAAAGTAATTTTTGATGGAAGGAGTTAATGAAAAAGGAACGTTTCCCTGAATACTGCAGCGGATCTGTCGGTTGTGTTCGACCTTTATGTTCTGGTACATTGAAAACGCCACTTTGTTCCTACTGGTGTGTTTTTCAGAATTGGGTTGATCAGTGATTTTATTATAGTGGTGCATTGTCACACATCAACAATATCAATAAATAACCTTAGCAAAAGAAGAAGTCCAGAGTCATCTTTGCTTAACCTTAATTCATACATGGTTTGTTTTTCATAATCCACGTTGCCATTCAAAATTACGTTTCCCGTTTTCGAGTCAAGCATGAACAGCTTGAGCATCTCGCCTGAGATGTGTCCAAATTGGTGAATCACCTGACCATTTTGCCCTTCGCCCTGATCTGTGGCGCACAGTAGCTACTGTTAAAATTTACTCGGAGCAATCTTCACGCAGACTCTCGCTTTTATATACAGGCTGACCAAAGACTGGGAGAATTATCATTACGCTAAGTACAGTAACATGTATATGACTGGAGGCTGTCCTAGGTGGAGTCTCCCTCCATCAATAGCAGTGAGCAACAATCGCACCTCTGCCTGTTATTTTCGCGTCCAATTATTTTAAAATTAATCTCACCGTGATTTTTCTCTCACCCGGATTATTGTGAAATAAAAGGAAAAATAACGATTGTCGGCAGTTCATAATTTTGTACATCGTTCATGCCTATATGTCCGCCATAAAGCTTCCATTTAGCGCTAGAAGCGAGATCCTTTGTCGGGTTGATTCCGCGGATTTTAATTCAACAATTTCATGAATAAAAGCCGGTGAGTTGTCACAATACTGAAATTATATCTATACTAAGACGATGCAGCTCCAGAGGGTTTTCTAGAATTACTTCATATTTCAAAGTGCAAATCGTCATGCGTCCACATAGCTCTTCTCTGTCAATTCTATCGGCCACAGTCAGATCTCCAGTATTCAAATTTATGTCACAATAACGTTTGCTGCCGTCATCCACATCTAAGCGCGCTTTCCTTAACGATAGGGTCTTGGCATGAATTTTAAGATTCTACAGATTTCCAATCACTGATCCAATCTTCTCTCTCTGCACAGAATATTTGATATCTCCATTTGTCAAGCAGAAATAAAAAACTGATACAATAACACAAAAAAACATCGACAGAAAACTTTGTATTCTGGCGCAATCAAACTGTCAAAATAGATGATCGCCCAGAGCTGTTACCGACGAAATCCAAAATATATTGATCAACCACACTTACGACATCAACATCGCTGCCCAGAACAACTCAAATTTATTAAGCAAAAGAACTTGTAGTCGGCTAACGGCACAACCCCTTCTCCCCATATGACACTTTCACATATTAAACAGTCGACAAACAAAGTGTTTTCTAGGTTACGAACAGCGACGCTGTGTGTTCTGGCAAAGAAGTGCATTCAGAAGTGCAAAATATCTCACAATAATGTTAATAAATGAATCAAATTAAAGTAAAGCAGATTTAAAATAGGCAATAATAACAACTACTAAATTGATTAAATTAGAATTTGCGGCACATGAACGTGGAACAAGATCATTTCTGGTTCCTGGTCCCAATTCTGTTGAACCAATCAAAAGCACTCCATCATCGCTATGCACAAAAAATATTCAACAGTCGCTTTACAGGGTGTAAGTATTGATTCCATGAACATTCAAAAACATTTTAGTCATCAATTGTCTTCATGTAAAAGATGATGAAATATTCCTTTAGGTAAATCTTCTTTTTTCACATCTGCTGAATTGCAATTTTAAATCCAAATTAGCTAGGATTAACACTCTACTTTTAAAAATTATACAGTTTAAACAGTATTGGAGTTTCACATTTTCTATCTTGTCTTTTTGATAAGGTCAAGTTAGAATTCAGTATGAGTGGATTATTTGTCATTAGAACACAGCACAAGTATACAAAATTATTAACAAAGCGACTCCATTAAGGAAAAGTCGGTAAATTAACAGAGCCCCCAGAAAGCAGTAAGTTTGGGATTAATCGCTGTTCACAGGCAGCTTTTTCGAATCTTGTAATGCAATATATTATGTATATATTATGTTGCATATAAAATGAATAAAATAGATACAATATGCCTCCGCATTTTCTTTCTGTTTCAGATGTACTGAACAACAGGCTCCATCTGAAATCTTTTTTTTCAAAGTTCCAATAATATATAGTGAAGTGTGTTCTGCATAAGAATTGATGAATTTGAAGTCACTAGGTGCGTGATCCTGTGGTCAGGTATGTGTCATAATTGTAAGAACTGCAGAGAGTTCCAGCTCCCTCCACCTCTGCATAGTTGGGAGGGAGATATGCACTTGGAATAGCGACTGCTCCATCAAACAACAATCTGGGCTTTTTTCTGTGACAAAATTTCACAGCCAGTATTATAATGATGAAAGTCAAAAAGAATGTGCACACAGAAACTAGCGCAATGATTAAGTACAGTGTCAGTTTGGTGCTGCTCTCCTCATAAGCCATATCCTTAAGTTCTGGAACTTCAGCAAGTTATCAGAAATAATCAACATACAGAACAGGATGTAGAAAGAGATGGCTGTCCATTATCTTCACTGGAAACAACAAGATTTCCAGCTTTTTATGTTGTCAGTGTCTGTAATGTCCTCATGAGCCCTGATCTCACCACTATGGAGACCGAGAAAGAAAAGACCTGAATCAGCAGATTTGACAATCTCATAAGACAGTTAAGGCATTCTGTCCTGAATCAGCATCCACAGCAATCACCTTGGAGACCAGAGAGCCTGAGAGGGCAGATTTGGGGACAATCTCAGTCATTAAAGTTGTTCCATCTGGAGCAGGGTATAATATTTAGGAGAGTTAATGTTTCCTCATCTGTTATTGAGATGGTCACAGTCACATTACTGCTGAGGGAGGAGAGCCACTATCCTGGTTATAACCTTTTGAATTTGCTTCTAATTTGCTCATAATCAAATGACTGAACAGCATGGATCACCCCTGTGTCAGAGTTAATGGATAAAAGCGTGGGCATTGTATCATCTTTGGTCTCGTTGGGAGCCATGAATACTGTACTGTTCCATTCTGTCGCCAATCAGGATCTTCGCAATAAACAGAACAAAATTGGTGTTCCAGGTTTGTTGTTTCAGTTATAGAGTGCGATGGTGACTGTTGCTCAAATAGTGGTAATATCATTAACATCCGACAAAGAAAATTTGATTATTTTATAAGATGAAAGAGGTGGAGTGCCGTCATCTACTGCAGTAACGGTTATATTGTATTCTGATATGAGTTCACTTAACAGTGTGGGACTGAACACGCCACTTACTTGAGAAGTACTTTTGAGGAAGGAGCTAATGAAAAGGGAACGCTTCCCTCAGTTGCAACCGATCTGTTTATATTCTTGTGAGTCTTTGTCTTGTACATTAATAACTCTACTTCTGTTCCCGGCCAGGTGTTTTCAGAATTGATTGGTTGGGGTGATTTATGTGTATGGGGAGTATTGTCATAATATCGACTATATCACAACAACTTTAGTAAAGGGAAAAAGTCTGTGAAACCATCTTTGGCCTTCAATGTTAAATTCATATATCTTTTGTGTTTCGTGTCCATTTTTCCATTTAAAATTATAATTTCCCATTTCCTGAATCAAGCGGTGAACAATTTAAGCACTGGTTCGAGATATGTCCAAATTGTGAATAATTTGACCATTAGCGCCACAGCATCCGCGGGCGCTTTTTACAGTAGCTACAGTTGTACCCACTGGCAGAATTCACGCAAACCACTACATGGGATGGCTTACTAAAGTTCTGAGAATTATCATTACGCTAAGCACAGTAACGTATAAGGACTGAGGCCGCTTTTAGGTGGACTTCCATCAATAGCAGTGAGCAACAATGCATCTCTTGTTCCTGTTCTATGTCCAGTCTAGTTCTAGAACTAACTTCCGTAATTTCTGCCCGATTATTGGTGAAAAGAAACGAAAATAACGACATTCTCCCGCAGCTTGTATTTCATCACGTTAGCCACCCCAGTTCGCGTCATGTGCCCTTTTACTCGCATAACGAGATCCTTGTCGGCTGACTCACGATTTCTAATTTAACAATGCCTTTTGGAAACGCTGGCGCATTGTCGTTAATATCAATTATTTCTATTACAATGCGATGTAATTCAAGTGGGTTTTCCAGAATTAGTTCGTATTTCAAAGTACAAACCGTCGTGCGTCCACATAGTTGTTCTCTGTCGATTCGGTCAGTTACTGTGATATCTCCATTATTTAAATTTATGTCACAATAACGTGTGCTGCCAACATCCACATCCAAACGCGCTTTGCGCAACAGTAAGGTTTTGGCATTTATTCCAAAATCTTTTGCTAGATTTCCAACGACAGATCCAACTTTCCTCTCCTCTGCAACAGAATATGTGATATCTGCATTTGATATCGGCACCAACACAAAAACAGATGCCACAGAACACATAAACGTTCGGACAGAAAATCCAGGGTATTCCATTTTGAATCTGTCAACAACTCAACAAGTACAGGTCAGGCCAGTGAAGTCCAACAGTTAATAAAATCAAAATCAGTGTTCAAACAGCACAGTCTATTTTAAAAGAACCCAGATTTGTCCGATGGCTCAGCCGTCTTTCAGATCTGACAGTCTTCTCTTTACATATTAAAGCAGTGGGGATAAATAAAGATTTCTCTTTAGTCTGGCGAATGAAGCACGCTGTGTGTCTTGTCTAAATCCACACTCAGAACAGCAAAGCACTTAAATAACTTGACCAAATGGCTGAAATTATTGTTCATAAAATGAATGACCGTTTATAATAACTAATAATAAATAACAAATATTCGTTGAGCACACTTGAAAGTGAGAAAATGTTATTTCTGGAGCCTATTCTCAAATCTGTGCTAAGATCAGGTCAATATGAAAACACTCTAAAACTAAGCACAAAAAAAACCCTATAAACTGTAATTTGATGATATTTTGTGTATTGTTTTAAATAGCATTCAAGAAACATGTTAATCATTAATGATAGTTTTGTAATATATTAGTTAAATGAAATTCTATTATAAAGTCTATTATCACAACTGCTGAAGAGTATATAGAAAACGGAGATTTATGTTAACTAACTGGTCTTTGGCGCAGATTTTTTAAAATCATTGTTGCCTGGGGAAGCTTACCACAGAATCCTTTTATTCTGAATCCAGTTAAGAAACAAAAATGACAGGTATCTCACAGCTGGTTCTAAACATTCGGTAGTCAGGTTAAAAGACAGAATTCTAACCATGTAAAGAGAGGGAGTGAAATATCTATGACGTAAATCCAGAACATCATCAGTATAAGGACAAGTTGTTCCCACAAGCAGACTTGAAACCATAGAACAGCAGTGATTGACCAGCAACAAATTAAAAAACTGGTTTATTTTAAAAATATTGAATATGTATTCTGATGTTACATTTGCAAATGCAGAGCCACATACCTTCATGCATTCTTTCTGTTTCCAGATGTACAGATCAAATTGTGATTCGGCCCGAATCTTTCGGGTCTACGTTATGGAAGTGTGTTCTGGCTAGCGAACTGATGAACTTAAAGTCACTGGTGCGCGTGATCCTGTGGTCAGGTATGTATGTCATAATTGTAAGAACTGCAGAGAGTCTCCAGCCCTCCACTTCTTGCATAGTTGGGACACGACTTGAATAGCTGACTGCCCATCAAACAAACAATCTAGGCTCGTAACAAAAATCTGGACAGCCAGTATTATAATGATGAAAGTCAAAAAGAAGGTGCAATACAGAAACTAGTGCAAATGATTACACAGTGTCATTATGCTGCTCTTCATAAGCTTTCATATCCCAAGTTCTGCACTCAGCAAGGTTATCAGGAAATAATCAAATACACAGGACAGGGTTAGAACGAGAGAACTGTCCATTATTCACTGAAACAACAAGATTTTGCTTCCATGCTGTCATGTCTGTAATGTCCCTCATGAGCCCTGATCTCACCTCATCACTATGGAGGCCGATAGTGAAAGACCTGATCAGTAGATTTGACAACTTACAAGACAGCCATGCATTCTGTCCTGAATCAGCATCCACAGCAATCACCTTTGGAGTAATAGAGAGCCAGAGAGGGCATTTGGGGACAATCTCACACAGTTGTTCCATCTGGAGCAGGGTATAATATTTCAGGAGAGTTGCTTGCTTTCATCTGTTATGGAGATGCTCAGTCACATACATTGCTGAGGGGGTGGAGAGCCACTATCTCACATAACTTGAATTCTAAAGCTTCTAATTTGCTTCATAATCAAATGATTCTCTAACAGCATGAATCACCCCTGTGTCAGGAGTTAATGATAAAAAGTATGACAATATATTATCTTTTGATCTCATTGGGAGCCAATGAATATCAACAGAAGAGTTCCATTTGTCGCTAGTCAGGACATCTCTTTGCAGTAACAGAACAAATTGGTGTCCCAGGTTTGTTTCTAAAGTTACAGAGGCATGTAGGGACTGTTGCTCAAATAGTGGTGGATTATCATTAACATCTGGACAGAGAATAATGGAGTATTTTTATAAGATGAAAGAGGTGGAGGTTTTCATCGATTAAGTAACGGTTATATTGTATTCTGATATGAGTTCACGGTCAAGTGGACCAGACGTTACAATGGAAAAGTAATTTTTGATGGAAGGAGCTAATGAAAAAGGAACGTTTCCCTGAATACTGCAGCGGATCTGTCGGTTGTTTTCAGAGTCTTTGTCTTGTACATTAATAATTCCTACTTCTGTTCCTGGTTGTGTGTTTTCAGGAATTGGATTTGTCAGTGATTTTATGTGTATGGTGGGAGCATTATTACTAACATCAAGGATATCAATAACAACTCCTTGCAAAGGAAGCAAGTCCAGAACCATCTTTTCCTTGAATCCCATCTATAAATGGTTTGTTTTCATAGTCTACGTGCTGCCATTCAATATTAAGTCACTAACTTCTACATGAACAATTTAAACATCTGCCTGAAATGTCCAACGAATCATCGGACTATTTGCTCCTTCGTCCAAGATCTGTGGCGCTTAAGCAGAAGCATTGCTGTACCCACTGAAGAATCTTCATGCAGACTCACTTTATATACAGGGCTGACTAAAGACTGAAAATTATCAGCTTGCTGGCATTGTAACATGTATATGACTGAGGTTGTCCTAGGTGGAGTTCCTCCATCAATAGCAGTGAGCAACAACGCATTCCTCTGCTCATTTTCGTCCAGTTCATTTTCTAAATCCAACTTCACCAGATTTTTTCCTCAATTCGATTTTTATTGTGAAATAAAAAGGAAAATAACGATTGTTTTGCAGTTCATACCTTGTACATCGTTCACGCCTCTGCGTCCGCGTCATGCCATTTAGCGCTAGAAGCGAGATCCTTTAATGGCTGATTTCTGACTTAATTCAACAATGCCACAATAAAATATTATCGCATTTTCAATTATATCTATACCAACACGGCGTGTCTCCAGCGGGTTTCTAGAATTACCATATTTCAAAGTAATAAAACCATCATGCGTCCACATAGTTGTTCTGTCAATTCTATCGCCACAGTCAGATTCCAGTATTCAAATTTATGTCACAGTCAACGCTATTGCCGCTATCCACATCCAAGCGCGCTTTCCGTAACGATAGGGTCTTGGTATTCATTTTAAGATCCTTTGCCAGATTTCCACTCACTGATCCAATCTTCCTCTCCTCTGCACTAGAATATTTGATATCTCCATTTGACGCCGCAGAAATAGGAAAACCGATACAATAACACAAAAACCATCGGACAGAAAAACTCTGTATTCCATACCAAATTGTCAAAATCAGGACACGTTCAGAGCTGTCACTGACGAAATCCACAAATCACTGATCAGATCCAATAATTTACGAAATCAACATCGATGCTCACACAGCTCGGCCTATTTACAAAGACTCATGCAGTCAGCTGACGGCGCAACCCTCTTCCCCATATGACAATCTTTACATATTAAAGCAGTGGGGTTAAATAATCAGTGTTTTCTAGGCTGATGAACAGCGACGCTGTGTGTTCTGGCAAGAAAATGCACTCGAAGGGCAAAGCATTTCAGAATACGTTAACAAAATGTCCTAAATTAAAGTAAAGCAGATTTAAAATAGAAAAATATGTTCAACAAAATGAATAAAATAAGAATTTGTGGCACATGAATGTGATTCAAGATCATTTCTAGTTTCTGTTCCACCCTGGTAAGGAACTCTAAGTAAAGTACAAAATAATTCCTTCATAGCAATCGTTTATGCTGACATTGATTCTTACAAACAACATTCATAAACATATTAATCACTTGTCTTTTTGTAATAGATATTTACATTTTCATATATTCTTTTTTTCCCCCAAAAGTCTGCTGAATTGCAAATTTCATTCCAATTTAGCCACACCAATATTTCTTGTTATCTTTTAAAATCCCAGCAGTTTCTCAACAGTATTGGGATTTCACATTTGGATCTGGTCTAGATGTTGGTAAATGAATTACGTGAAATTAAAGTGAGTGATTATTTATAATTGTGGACACTCTACACCACTGCACAAGCACACAAGGCACCACAGCAATATATGACCTCTGCATTTGACCAATCCATGAAGGATGGCGACCCTCCAATCACATGGCCAACAATTATTGCTGTATTGCTACCACGTGCCCCAATTACTGGCACCTGCAAGGTTTTTTACATTACACAATATCCTTTTGTCTCTGAAGCCACTAAATGAAATGTCTTATATCTCAGAATTCGCACAGAATATTCAGTGGTCAGGTCAAAGCACAGAAGTCTCTAATCTATTTAGAAGTGGGCTGAAAGTCTGTCACACAAAGACAAACCAAGGCTGGGTAGGGTGAGAGATGCCTCTGCCACTAATTGTGATTTGTAGCTTTTTTGAAACAGCTACCACTGACCTACAAATTTTTACAAAAGTTTAATGCAATATATATTTTAAAATCATGTTTCATGTAAATGCATAAAGTAGATACACATACCTCCATGCAGTCTTCTGTTTCAGATGTACTGATCAAATTATAATTAACAGGAATCCTTTTCAAAGTTCCACAAGCAGGAAGTGTGTTTTCAGTATGAGAATTGATGAACTTAAAATCACTGGTGCGTGAGCCAAAGTAGTAAGGGATGTGTCAAGGGATCATTGTATGAACTGCGTAGAGTTCCAGCCTTCCTCCACCCTCTGCATAGTTTGGGGGGAGATATACTTGGGAATAGTGCACTGTTCCATCAAAAAACAATCTTGACTGTTTCTTGTGACAAAATTTTACAGCCAGTATTATAATGATGAAAGTCAAAAAGAAGGCACTCACTGAAACTAGTGCAAGGATTTTCAAGTAAAATGTAAATATGTTGCTTTCCATACACCATGTCCTTAAGTTCTGGGAACTTCAGCATAAGTTATCAGAAATAATTAATACAGAACAGGACAGAAAGAGGCTGTCCATTATCTTCACTGAAAACAAAGGACCTTGCTTCAGCTGTCAGTGTCTGTAATGTCCTGCTGAGCCCTGATCTCTCTCCACCTGCGGAGACCAATAGGTGAAAAGACCTGATCAGTAGATTTGACACCTCAGAAGACAGCCATGCATTCTGTCCAGAGTCAGCATCCAGCAATCACCTTGGAGACCAGAGCCTGAGAGGCAGATTTGGGGGACAACTAGCCACAAAGTTGTTCCATCTGGAGCAGGGTATAAGATGGAGAGTTGTCGTTCTCATCTTTTATGAAGATGCTCACAGTCACGCTATTGCTGAGTGAGGAGAGCCACTATCTCTAGCTATAACCTCGAATTTAAAGTCAATTTGTTTCATAATCGAATGACTTAACAGCATGAATCACCCCTGTGTCAGAGTGCCACGGATAAAAGCGCAATGGGCAATGTTGATGTGTCAGTGGGAGCTAGTGAATATAGTACTGTCTCCATCTTGCCTCCAATCTGGATTTTGCAGTAACAGAACAAATGATGTCCCCGTTTATTTTCACTTATATAGGCTTCTATAGAACTGTTTCTCAAAAAGTGGTGGATTATCATTCACGTCTACAGAGAAATTTGAATTATTTTAAAAGATGATGAGGGTGGGAATGCTCATCCACTGCATCAACAGTTATATTGTATTCTGATATGAGTTCACGGTCAAGTGGACTAGAAGTCACAATGGAGAAGTAATTTTTAATTGAAGGTTTTAGTACAAAAGGGACATTTCCCCGAATACTGCAGCGGATCTGTTGGTTCTTTTCTGAGTCTTTGTCTTGTACATTGATAATGCCCACTTCGTCTCCCTTGGCCAGTATTTTCAGGAATTGGATTGGTCAGTGACCTTGTGTGTATATGGTGGGAGCATTGTCACACTGAATCAATCTATATCCACAAATAACCAGCAACGAAGAAAGTCCAGAACCATCTTTTCCCTGAATACTTATTTCATACTTCGTTTGTTTTTCATAATCCACGTTGCCATCTAAAAATTAAGTTTCCTGTTTTTGAATCACATGAATAGCTTTACGATCTCTGCCTGAGATAGCCCAAACTGTATACCACCTGACCATTTGACCCTTCGTCCGCATCCGTGGCGCTTACAATAGCTACTGTTGTACCCACTGGACAATCTTCACGCAGACTCACTTTATATACGAGCTGACTGAAGACAGGTGAATTGTCATTGGCGTCAAGTACAGTAACATGCAAGAACGGGAGGCAGTTCTAGGTGGATTTCCTCCATCAACAGCGGCGAGGATCAACCGCACCTCTTGCTCCTTTTCCCTATCCAGTTCATTTACTAAAACTAACTCTCCGTATTTTTCTTCGTCTGAATTATTGTGATAAAGAAAAGAAAAATAACGGTTTCCCTGCAGTTTGTAGTCTACTATATCGTTCACCCTATATGTTCGCGTCATGGGCCTCTTTCAACGCATAGCGAGATCTCTTGATGGCTGATTCCGTTATTTCAAATTTAACAACGTCCTTTGCGAAAGCAGGCGTGTTATCATTTATATCAATTATTTCTATTACAATGCGATGTAATTCCAGTGGGCTTTCCAGAATTACTTCGTATTTCATAGTGCAAACCGTTATGCGCCCACAGAGTTGTTCTCTTGTCAATTCTGCCAGCTACAGTATATTCCAGTATTTGGTTTATGTCACAAGTATCGCTCGCTGCCATCGTCCGGTTATCCAAACGTGCTTATGCGCACCACAGAGTATTAGCATTCATTCCGATCCTTGCTGATTTCCAATCACGACCCAACTCTTCATCTTGGTACAGAATAATGAATATCTGCATTTGACGTCGACAGCAAGAAAAAAATACATCCCATAGCGAACCAACACGCTTGGACGGAAAATCCACTGAATTCCATATTAATTCCCAATTCGAGACAAGTCAAGAGCAGTCCAAAAAAAAAAATTCAAAAGTGCACATTTACCAAATTAAATTCGGTATCCAAAACAGGATGGAGCGAATCAGTAACTGCCAGACTACGGCACACCTTCTTCCTGAACTGACACTCGACTGTTACATATTAAATAGTGGGGTGGAACAATGAATGTCTTTTTTTTGTCTGGTGAACAGCGACGCGGTGTGATGTGCCGAAAACCTACAGTCAGAACAGCGATATTTTCCATAAAGAAAATATATATAAATATCAAATATTTGAAATAGTACAATAACTTTACACGCATTCGTAGCGCTTCAATAAGAGCTAATGAATAACTCAATTAAATATCCACCGCTCAAGAAAGTTTTAAAATATTATTTTTGCCTGCTTTTTAAACCCTGTGCCATCACTTAGATGTCAACTATTATTTTACTAATAATTGGTCATTGATTCAACAGACATGCCAGAAGAAGCACATTAATTGCCACATTTGTTGTGTCATGTACGGTTTAAATTTCATTTCAACCATATGGTGTTTTATCACAGCTGCATGCTGAAAAGTAAATACGAAGCCAAATTAAACTGGATATACCATCATAGTATACATGCATTTGAAAATGGCGGCCCATCTGACCAGATTGGAGATTTTATACAACCAGTCTTTATATGTTATTGGTTACAAATGCAGATACTCCATGACTTTATTTTACTCAACTTTGTACTGATTCCAGGCATGAAATTCAAACAATCAGCATCTTATAAGTGAAGTTTTGCTACAAAATTTAGTGATCAGACTGAGCTGAATCTCTTATGCTAAGACATTAATAATAGGGCAGGATTGTGACAAGTCATGGTAACTTGTAACTTATCCACTTATAATTTATAGTCATTTTTACACCTTTTAAATTGAATATAATAGGTATTTATTCTTGATGTTTAATCTAAATGCAGAAAAGACATACCTTGAGCGTTTTTCTGTTTCAGATGTACTGATCAAATTGTATTCATCCTGAATCTTATTCCAATTTCCACAGTGATTGACCAGCAATTATTAAAAACTTTTTTAATTTAAATGAATAGTTCTGTATTCTTGATGTTATATTTGAATGCAGAAAACCACATAATTTCCATGCATTCTTGTGTTTCAGATGTACTGAACAAATTGTATTCATCCGAATTTTGTTTAAAAGTTCCACAGGCAGGAAGTGTGTTCTCAGTATAAGAATTGATAAACTTAAAGTCACTGGTGCGTGATCCTGTGGTCAGGTATGTGTCACAATTGTAAGAATCCCAGAGAGTTCCCAGCCTCTCCACCCCTGCATAGTTGGGAGGGAGATATGCACTTGAATAGCTAATTGCTCCATCAAACAACAATCTCATTTTTTTCCTTGACAAAATCTGACAGCCAGTATTGCAATGATGAAAGTTAAAAGAATGCAATAGAAACTAGTGCAATGATCAAGTACAGTGTCAGTTTATGCTGCCTCTTCATAAGCCATAATCCTTAAGTTCTGCACTTCAGTACAAGGTTACTAGAAATAATCAAATACACAGAACAGGATGTAGAAGAGAGTGGCTGTCCATTATTCTTTCACCGAAACAACAAGATTTGCTTCATGTTGTCAGTGTGTCTGTAATGTCCCGCTGCTGAGCCTGGATCTCACCACTATGGAGCTAATAGGCAAGATTCCTGGATCAGTAGATTTGATGTCTCTTATACAGCCATGCATTCTGTCCTGAATCAGCATCCACAGCAATCACCTTTGGAGACCAGGAGAGCCTGAGAGGCAGATTTGGGACAATTCAGTCATTAAAGGTTCCATCTGGAGTAGGGTATAATATTTTAGGAGAGTTGTCAGCCTCATCTGTTATGGAGATGCTCACAGTCACATTACTGCTGAGGGGTGGAGAGCCACTATCCCTTATTTATAACCTTGAATTTAAAGCTTCTAATTTGCTCATAATCAAATGACTTAACAGCATGGATCACCCCTGTGTCAGAGTTAATAGATAAAAGCATGGACAATGTATCATCGCTGTTCTCACTGGGAGCGAATGAATACTGTACTGTTCCATTCTGCCTCCAATCAGGATCTCTTGCAGTAACAGAACAAATTGGTGTTCCAGGTTTGTTGTTTTCAGTTACAGAGGCGATGTAGGACTGTTGCTCAAATAGTGGTGGATTATCATTCACATCAGACAGAGATAAATGGATTATTTTATAAGAGGAAAGGGGTGGAGTGCCTTCATCTACAGCAGTAACAGTTATATTGTATTCTGATATGAGTTCACGGTCAAGTGGACCAGATGTCACGATGGAGAAGTAATTTTTAATTGAAGGTGTTAATACAAAAGGAACATTTCCCTGAATGCTGCAACTGATCTGTCGGTTTTTTAGTGAGTCCTTGTCTTGTACATTAATAATTCCTACTTCTTCGCCCGGTGATGTGTTTTCAGGAATTGGATTGGTCAGTGATTTAAGGTGTATCGTGGGAGCATTGTCATTAACATCGATTATATCGACAACAACTTTAGCAAATGAAGAAAGTCCAGAACCATCTTTTCCCTGAATATTAAGTTCATACATCATTTGTGTTTCGTAGTCCACTTTGCCATTTAAAATAATATTCCCCATTTCTGAATCAAGCGTGAACAATTTAAGCGCCTCTTCCGAGATATGTCCAAATTCGAAAATAACTTGACCATTAGCGCCTTCGTCCGCATCCTTGGCGCTCACTGTGGCTACAGTTGTACCCACTTCAGAATCTTCACGCAAACTTACTTCATATACGGGCTTACTAAAGACGGGAGAATTATCATTGGCGTCAAGTACTGTAACATGTATAAGAACCGAGGCAGTTTTAGGAGGATTGCCTCCATCAGTGGCGGTTATCAACAGCCGTACTTCTTGCTCCTGTTCGCGGTCTAGTTCATTTTCTAAGACTAACTCCCCATATTTTTGGCCTGGATTATTATGAACCAGAAACGAAAAATAACGGTTATCATGCAGTTTATAATGTTGTACGTCATTTGATCCCAAGTCCGCATCGTGTGCGCCATTTATCGCATAGCGAGACCCTTTGCTGGCAGATTCCATGATCTCTAATTTAATGATGTCTTTTGGAAAAGCCGGCGCATTATCGTTAATGTCAATTATTTCTATTACAACGCGGTTTAATTCTAAGGGGTTTTCAAGAATTACTTCGTATTTCAATGTACAAACCGTCATGCGTCCACACAATTGTTCTCTGTCGATCCTGTCAGCTATAGTCAGATCTCCAGTATTTAGGTTTATGTCACAGTAACGTTTGCTGCCATCAACATCCAAACGTGCTTTTCTCAACAAGAGGGTTTTAGCATTAATTCCAAGATCATTTGCCAGATTTCCAATCACGGATCCAACCTTCTTCTCCTCTTCAATAGAATATTTGATATCCCCATTTGTCGTTGATAACAATAGAAAAAGAGCTGCCATGACACACAAAAAATATTCGACAGAACATCCAGTGTATTCCATATTGATTTGTCAAAATCAGGGCAGATCCAAAGTAGTCAGTCTTAAAATCCTAACAAAACAACATATCCTACATAAAATGAGCTTGCAGCGGCTCCATGGCCCAACCTTTTTCCTCGATCTTAAACCCTTTACTTATTAAAGCAATGGGGTTAGAAAATTGTTGTCTTTTCAAGTCTAGTGAACAGCGACACATTGTGTTGTGCCAAAAAACTGCACTCCAAAATTATCTTTTTTTTCAAGTCTTTTGGTAAAATCATGTTAAGACTTAATAGCACCACTCAGCACAAAATAAATTGACCAATCTTTCGCGAATATTTGGTTCCTGGTGCAACAAAAAGCAGTAAACAATCATCAAATTACATTTTGTAATATAAGATTTCAATTTCATTTCAATCCTATAATCCTTTATCAACACTGTAGGGCAGTACACGTCAATCTAAACTGGATTTTCACTATAGGACTTTTAAAAATTACGTAGTTTAAACAGCCTTGCGGTGTGTTGGCGCCTGCCCAGGGTTGTTCCCCGCCTTGCACCCGTAAGTTCCCGGGATAGGCTCATGTCCCCCCGCGGCCCCGATTGGGATTCAGCGGTTCGGAAAACGAATGAATAAATGATTAAACAGAATTTCATGAAGCTTAGACATTAAGTTTGAACTTAATGTGTAACATTAAACTGTGAATAAAACAAAATAACACTGAAAATGAAAAAATCATACCTCATGGCTTTCCCCTGCATCAGAAAGACTCAATATGTCGAAATCCTCTGAAGTTTTCCTTACAGTGCCGCTGGTGGAAAATGTGTTGGCATTGTAAGAGCTGACGAACTTGAAGTCACTGGTGTTTGATCCTGTTGTTAAGTATGAGTCATAATTGTAAGAACTTCCAGTCACATCAGCTTCTGCGTAGTTAGGAGGAAGGTACGTACTCGGAATGGCAACAGCTCCATCGTACAAAAGTCTAGGTTTCTTTCTTTGGCAAAATTGCACAGCCATGGTGACAATAATGAAAGTAAGAAAGATGGTAGACACAGAAATTAGCGCGACAATCAAGTAAACTGTTAATTTAGGGTTATTCTCATAATTAGTCTCTTTCAATTCTAGAACCTCTGCAATGTTATCAGAAATTAGCAAATATATAGTACATGTTGCCGAAAGAGGGGACTGTCCATTATCTTTCACTAATATTACAAGGTTCTGTTTCATGCTGTCAGATTCAGAAATATCCCTCTGTGTCCTGATTTCCCCGGTGTGGAGACCTATGATAAAAAGTCCTGGGTCAGAAGACTTTACAATCTGATACGACAGCCATGCATTTTGTCCAGAGTCAGCATCAACAGCGATCACTTTGGAGATCAGTGAGCCAGAGAGAGCGGTTTTAGGGGCAATTTCTGTTATTGAAGTCGTTCCCTCTGGAGCAGGATATAGAATTTGTGGTGAGTTATCATTCTCATCTGTTATGAAGACACTCACTGTCACGTTGTTGCTGAGTGGAGGAGAACCATTGTCTCTGGCTACAACCAGGACTTTTATTTTTTTTAAATATTCATAATCAAATGCCCTGACAGCATGAATTACACCGGTGTCTGCATTAATGGATAAATATGAGGAGACCTGAACACCATTGTGACCCTCATTTGATATCAGAGAGTAGAGTACTGTGCCATTCTGCCTCCAGTCTGGGTCTCTTGCAGTAACAGAACAAATAGAGGTGCCTGGTTTGTTATTTTCGGTCACATAAGCGCTGTAAGACTGTTTTTCAAATGTAGGGTGATTGTCATTCACATCTGCCACGAGCAAAGTAACTATTTTGGAGGAATTAAGGGGCGGGGATCCCCCATCCGTTGCTCTAATCGTTATATTGTACTCCGAAACCTTCTCCCTGTCAAGGATGGACGTTGTAATGACTGCGAAGTGATTTTTAATTGATGGCGTCAGTTTAAATGGACTATTTTGCGTAACGAAACAGTTTAGATTACTGCTGGATTCAGTGTCCTTGTCGTGCACATAAATTAGTGCAACCTCTGTGCCTACAGGCGAGTCTTCAGGCACTGGTGATTTCAGTGATTTTACCATTATAACAGGTGCATTGTCATTCATATCTATCACATCGACAGTTACTTTGCACGTAGCTGCTTGGCCGGCTCCATCCTTGGCCTTAACGCGAATTTCAAATGATGGCGTGTCCTCAAAATCGATGGGGCCTTTTACTGTTATTTCTCCAGTTTTTTGGTTAATGGAAAAAATATCTTTAGCTTTGACTGAAATGTGACTGAATTCATATGTAATCTCTCCATTCGATCCTTCATCTGGATCAGCTGCAGTGACAGTTACAACGGACGATTTTAATGGGATATTTTCAGAAACAGTAACCTTATAAACGGGCTTCGAAAAAACTGGCCTATTATCATTTGCATCCAAAACGCGAATATCTATCAAAACAGTCCCAGATTTTTGTGGGCTGCCTCCATCATATGCAGTAATTGTAAAAGTGTGTTTATCCAATTTTTCACGGTCAAGTTCATTCTCCAACAACAGTTCTGCGTATTTTCCAGTTTCTGCATTCGTGTGGACAGCTAAACTGAAGTGTGTACTTTCAGTAAGTCTATAACCCTGGAGCGAATTTAACCCACTGTCTGGATCTAATGCTTCGTCAATTAAAAAACGGGCTCCTTTGGGTTCCGATTCCCTGATTTCTAAATGTACCTTAGAATGAGGGAAAGTAGGCGCGTTGTCGTTGACATCTAGAATTTCTATTGTGACACGATGTAATTCCAGAGGATTTTCCATGAAGAAATCGAAAACTAACGTGCATGACGTCTTTTGTCCGCATAGCGCTTCACGGTCGATTCTCTCATATACAACCAAATCTCCTGTCCGTGGGTTGATTTTGCAGTAACGCTTGCCTCCCTCAAATTCAATCCTTGGATTCCGAGATGAAAATGTGTTTTTGTTTACTCCCAAATCCTGCATAATTTTACCGACCACCGAGTCTTGTTTCATTTCTTCTTGAATGGAATACTGAATGTCACCGAGGCTTACGTTGAGTACTAATGTCCAGAGGACAAATGCTTCCCAAATGGACCCCCTTAAAATTTTCATTTTCATTGCTGATTAGAAGAAATCAGTTCGATGGCAAGTTGCCTGTTTTCATGAAGTAGACTACTCGCAAAAGCTGAGAGATTAGTAACGCAGTTAAGCGTTAGT
Source organism: Distichodus sexfasciatus (assembly GCA_032718565.1). NCBI lineage: Eukaryota > Metazoa > Chordata > Actinopteri > Characiformes > Distichodontidae > Distichodus > Distichodus sexfasciatus. The sequence goes on from JAVGVS010000709.1 coordinate 92,409, forward strand.
ATGAATAGTGCATACAAGAATGACCAGATGGGCGTACCAAATCATTACGTTTCAAGAACGGTCAACAGCGACGCGCAGTGATACAACTAAAAATAAGTTAATAGTGACGTGGAGATGTTCAAACAACGTCATTTAAAACAAATGAACTCAAAAGCGATTACATTGTTTTACAAAAATGTTATATGATGTGATTATTAAGCATTGCAATATTTCCAATAAAATATATTCATATTTATTCCTGTAAATGACAATAAAAAGGAGGGCACATAGAATTTAAAAGTTCCTTACTTATACACGAACATTTCTTGTTTGTTTCAGAGGCTTTCCAAGACAATGTCCATATTCCTTTCTTTACCCTCACCTGAATCAATGGCAGTGCTCGTGCTTTACATTGAATTCATCCCAAAATTCACATTTCTTACTCAAGTTATTTAAAAAAAAAAAGTAAATGTTTCAGTTATTTTAAGCTTGAGTGCATCACTGGAACAAGACTATATTAAAATATAACTCGAACATGTAACACAACATACTGTGTTGTCGATGAAATACTGCATTTGTGCTTTTCGTAATGTCAAACTTTCAGGACCACGGACAGGGCCATTTGTTCCCTTTAAACATCATGATTAAAAAGTTTAAACCATAACTTAACACCCGATTGACATCTGTTTTAATAGTTAAAGACCATTGTCTCCTGAAACTTAAAGTGTATTAACACTCTTTAAGTTCTTAATGAGGAAATGGAAATATCTGAATGCTTTAAGTATGTCTACCGGATAAGTCATGAGTAAAACATGGGTATATGGGTGTATCTGAAAACCAGCAACACCTTTGCTAACTGATACAGTTACAGATAATGTTATAAGTAATTTTGGATGAAAAACACATTGACATCTGTCAGGTACATACGAAAGAAACTTTATTTGTGATTTTAAACAAGGTTTCTGAGGTCCAGAAAGTAATAAAATAAAAAGAAATAAACACTATTTCACTGTTACACTGATGAGCAGGTGTACAAAAGGTTGTTCAGCAGATCTGTACTGTCAGTGTCGCCTTTGACACTAGAGGACATACGTTCACAACACAACAAATAGGATACATAGACATTTTTATTTTTTTGTCAGGTTTTTTTTGCAACCTTTAATGAAAAAAGTTGATATTATACAGCATTGGGCAGATATATGAATTGGCTTCATATTACAGTGCAAATTCATAATGAAATTCATAATTTCAAAGGGTAACATAAAACACAAAGGTGTATATATATGAACCTGTTTCGATGTTTCGAGAGAGAGAGAGAGAGAGAGGCTGAATTGGTTAAAGGTTCAATGTTATATAAAAAAAGGAGTAGAGCATAACACTACAGCATTACATATACAGTATCTACAAATTTAATGTCAGTGGTATAGATTATGGCCAACCGTGCTCTTATCTGTTTTCTCTTGGTATTTCTGCATGTATGTATATCCATGTCTGTTGTATTCCACATACACATTATGTATGTATTGTACTTTTGTATGTGCTTGTACACATGAATTTTAAATTATAGTCTAAGTATTTGAGAAGAGATAATACATGTCTCCAGCTCCAAACAAGCCATGGCAGAAAATAATTATGAAAAACATCTATCTACCTATATATATTTTATATATACCTATACATATAGCTACTGCTTACTCTGCATATTACATGCAAACAGCCACTTAGTGATCTGACAGCACTAAACCACACCTGAAAGAGGCTGTGTGTGTGAGGGTGTGTGTGTGAGAGTGTATGTATGGTATGGCAATGCTAATGCATGCTTATAGCAGCACTGATGTATCTCCATAGCTTAATGGGGCTTTCCAACTGACAAGGAAAATAAATAAAAGGAGAAACCATGTACAAAACAGGAGAAGAACATTGCGCGTAAAACTTTCAGGTCCTTTATATGTCCAATGAACTGCTATCCCTGTTCTGTACCAACTGGTAAACTTTACTCACTTACTATATCTCTAGGCAGTCAAAACATCTCTGTAGCTAGTATCATGTCCTGACCTGCATGTGCATATGCCTTGTCAGATGCTGAAAAAGAACAAATTGTATTATTCTATAAAAGAACAAGTGCCCTGCTGCCTAGATCTTTTCCATTTAAATTCGAGAGTGCTTGTTTGTGTATGGACTGTGACATGTGTGCTTGAACAGTTGGGTCTGTGACTACCAGTAACAGTACTGAGTTCTGGTGATAGTGAGGAGATGTGTTCTTTGTTATTCTGCCATGCTATAAAATATAGGCACTCGTGGGGAAGGTTTGAATTCCCCTGTGCATGGATAAAAGTGTGAAGAGGGCAGATAGAGACCAGCATTTTATAACAGCATTACATGAGCAAATCTCACAAGCACTGAAAGGCAAAGAGTTGGCATAGGGAGGGTCTGTGTTTTAAGGAAAAATACCAAACATTCAAAACAGAGGCAATGGAATAAGGGCTAGCTTTGAGGGGGGAGGGAGCAACAAGTAACATTCCTGACTATATTACAGACTCTATGAGACTGCAGTACCCCAGTCATGCACTGGTTTCAATGTATTGTGTGTGTGTGTGTGTGTATATATGTATGGGGGCATGGGGTGTGTGCGCAAAGGTCTTGAATACACTGTAAAAATTATAATATAACTGTCAAAACTGTCCTTCTGTTTATCAACCTTGATAGTGGTATTTACTTCAAAATCTTCAATTAAATGCCAGTACAAATACAAGGTACTTTTAAGTATTTTTTCCACTAGGTGTACTCACACGAGTGTCCTGTTAATTTTACAGTGTATTCTGTAGATTAGAGCTGTGGCAAAATGTAATATAGAGAACACGAATGAATGTACAGACCTGTGCACATATTTATATGTACAATATGCTCACTAAACTAGGGTTGCACGTGTGGTTTTGCAACCCAGATTAAAGCACTCTTGTCTGGGTGAGGTTTTATCTTTACTGCGTTATCTGTGACAGCAGGGGGCTCTGCAAACACAGTATAACAAAATGCTACTGCTCTACCCTATGTCTGAAGTGGCTTATTTTGATCATCATCATCTGTCTCTCACAGAGACTAATTCTGATTAGAACTTATTCTACTCAGATGTATTTTGGGTTTAGTTTAAAAAGAAACTGTTTGCGTCATATCTTTCTGAATGACACCCTTATCTTCAAATAATATATAGTTCTGGTTGTGAAAAAGCAAAGAAAGCTGAAAAATAACTCCCCTGACAAATTTTAAACCTTTGGAGGGTGTGTGGTTCATAAAGGACGAGCCACCATGGCGTTAACACAGAGCATGATTCGTACATATAGGTGCAGACCAAAGTTTTTTTTTTTTCCTGGGCAGGCAAATAAATCTCCGTATAATGACAGACATAGTTTCTTCTCTCTGGCCTTTTATTTTGTCTTTTTTCAATTTGTTATTTTAGCTTCAAAATTTAAATATATCTCATTTCTGAAACTGCCTCTTTCCTCTCTACTCTTCCCCATCCTCCTTTCCTTTGTCTTTCTTGTCTTTCTTTTCCTTCTTCTTCTTCTTCTTCTTCTTGGCCTCCTCTTTCTTGCCAAAGGTGATGAAGTCGCCCTTATCATCCATTGCACCTGGTTCTTGACGAATGGAGATGATGGCAGGTGATCCAGGGATGATGAAGGCTTCAGGAGGGATCTCGCCTGGTTTCAAAGCCGGTGGTGGGGCGTAGCCTGGGCCAGCCCCATAGCGGAAGCTCCAGCTGTTGCTGTTGATCCCAGCTCCAACAGGGGGGGAAAGCTGCCCTTCGCCCTCTCCATCTGAATAAAATACAAAAATAATGATAAATAAAGATTCTAATATGAAACAAGAGCAATGGTGATCATTGGAAAAAAATCTTTGTCATGTACAAAGGAGTGAAGTCTAAAAAACTGAAAAGGTATTTGTCTGATTTAGTATTAGCCAACATTTGAGAGTATATTTTTTCTTTAACCTGAATTTATGTTTGTTAACAGATTCCCTGAAAAATGTTGTTTTGAGGAAACAGCTAAATGATTTGTTACCTAGAGTATTAGTATTGATAAATACATTATCAAAATGGTTCATTTAAATACATGACACTCAAAAGATGCATGCTTCAAAAATCTGGATTGAAAATATGAACTATGCAAAAACAGATAGCATAAGCAAAAAATACACATGATTCTAGAAATAAAATGGACAATTTTGAGGTAGCAATAAACATTATATGTACAATTCAATTTTTTTCAATTTTGTTGTGAGGTGGTAGTTGAACTTAATCTACCCAAGTACCTTTGAGACTTTTTCTAAGAATAATGGGATGCGTAGTTTTAAGTAAAATGCAATCAATCAGGGCAAGAAATAAATCAGACAGACAGAGGAAGAAAGAATCTTGTGTACTACTTTACCCTGCAGAAGCAGAGCTCTGTGCTCCGAGCATCACACCAGTTATTTAGTGCTTTGACCTACTTTCCTCCCTGTGTTTTATTTAGAGCAAACTCTGGCCCTGAAAAGAGATTCTGCATGCTTTTTAATCTGTAGGTTCATTCTGAAAGCACAGCCCATTCCACTATCCTTTTCAAAAAAAGACAGACATTTTCCCTAAAACAATCATCATGAGCAGTGTTACTTTGGTCTTATATCTAACCTTCCTTTTATATAGATGGGGTCGGCTAGAGGGTTCTCTCTCTCTCTCTCTCTCACTCCTTCTCTTTCTCTCTCTATATCCTTTCTGTCTATCCTCTCTCCCTTCTCTTTTTCTATCACACACATACACACTAATGTATACCATCATGCTTAGTGAATCTATTTTGTCTGAACAGCTTGAAAAGTAGCATTTTTGTAAACAGGGACCGAATGAAACCTTGTCTGTGGTGTCAGTGACCCATAGGCTCACGACTCACTCCTCACTTCTTTTTCTCCAGTCAACATTATGCCAACGATATTTGTGAGAAGGTATGTGCGTTGAGTCGCATGTCACTGCAGGCCAGGTAGACAGATTTTCTGTTTTCTTCCTTTTCTTTCAGGTGAGTGAGTGAATTCATTAAGCCAACAGCATGCACTCAGCGTACTTTAATTGAGCGCATAAGACATTTCAAGCTAAATAAAGATCAATGTACGAAGAGAGACTGAAGATGCTATTTTTAGACTTGCTATTCAAACCAGTTTCCTTTTGGCAGAAACCATGAAAACCTCTACAGGCTTTCTTCTTTTGACTCTGTTCTATTACTGAGTCACACATTGATTTCCTTAACATTCTTCTAATTCTTTTTTCTTTTAGCATCCTTTCTCTTTTGTAACATGTCTCTTTTCCCAATTTCTACTTGCTTTGTGCTCTGGCATGTTTATTCCCTCTCAATGTAAAAGTGTTTGTCAGCTGTGCTCAGGTGTGAGACATGTCCAACAGTCCTTGGATGACTCTGTCAAGCCATACTCAGTTCCTGTGTCAAATTCTGGACATGAATGTCCAATGAATACGTTACTCTAATCTAGCCTACTTGCCAGCTCATACTTTTATATTCTGAATGTAACAGATAGGAAGTTGGCCCTGTGATCAGAGGGGTGTCAGTTAAAATTCCAGACAGGTAAAGACACCACTGAGGTACCCGTGAGCAAGATACCAGCCCCATTCACTGCTCCCTCCGTGTTGCCCATCAGCTGCCTACTGCTCCTACACGGATTGGTCAAATGCAGATGTCACAATTGTGGTGACAGCACTGTCCTGTGCTCTGGTGTGTTCACAATGACAAATGATTACACACTTAAATTCACTTAAATTCACAAAGTTATGCAAGTCAACTCACATAAAAAGTGTGAATGCCAAAATATGGGGATTATGTATTTGTACAACTTCATCCAGCATCTCACTAGATGATCTCATTTGAATGAGAGTGGATTGGTAGCTAGTTGAATTCCATTGTCCCCTGTAAGGAGGTTACCACGGTACCCTGATTGACCCTTCAGGACAAGCGTTTATGTGATGGAGGCTAGATTTTTCCATGCACACAGCCTACATTTTTTTTCGACTGTGTTCTGTCGTGTGACCTGAGCTATTCTGACTTGTGTCAAAGCCAACAGCTGTATATCTGCATTTTTTAGCATGTACCCCTGCAGTGCGAGCAGTCGCATTCAAATAATTACATTGCAAGCACCTCAGCGTTGTTTCTATCTTTAGCTTACTCTCCCCACCCCAACCTCATCCACATCGCTTAGCTTCTCTCTCTTTCTTCTGCTCTCCAAGCTGCCGTCTCTTTTCTCCTTTCCTCTACCTCCCTCGCTCATCCTCGCCGAGCATGAATGGTTGCCATGGAAACTGCCTCCCCATCCCTGCTCGCCCACTCCCTGCCACTGCAGTGATCGCTCAAAGCTCAGCTCTGTTGCTCGGCAACAAGTCACACAGTGTTCCCTAGCAACAGGACCACCGCAGGGCCTTGCCAATTCTGAACTGTGCATTTCCAACCCTCCTTGTCCCCTTCTCACCCTCTGTCCATCCTTTATGCATATATCAGCACAGCATTCTTGCCTATGCATCTCTCATTATTCATTTCAGATTTGCATCTCGGTGAATCTCCACAATCTCTCCATCTTCACTTCTGTTTCTCTTCAGATCGTGTTGCTGTACAGAAATATTGAACTGAATATATTACAGTCTGCTGTAGCTTAGTCCCTGCTTACACTACACATCTTCACCAAGGCATCAGCAGCTTGGCTATGATAAGTGTAATATTGCATATGTATATAGGATTTCAACCAGGAGGGAAGATGGGTGTTCAATCTGCTCTAAACACAAGACAGCCAAGTACAGAACCATTACATAAATATTTTGCTGCCCTTCATTTCCAACACCTACTCCAACTTCTGTCACCTCACTCTAGCTATGTTCTATCAAGGCTTTCAAATTTTCAATCACTCACCATCCAGAAGACCCACGGCTCTTGTCTTAGTGATGGGTCAAACCTACACTGCACTGAATATAAACTCACTGACCCAACACTGCACCATGGTGTCCAAATCTTGCTGGAAAGAAATAATTTGCTGCTCTTCTAAGTCTTGACAATCCAAATGCAAAATTGAAATAGCTAATTAAAGAAGGTCATTAAATGCCTCCCATGTGATCTGAGTATTTAACAGTAGTGGAACACAGACTCAAGCCTACCTACATGAAAATGGTCTTGTTAACAGAGGTAATCAGGCTTGTAATGAGGGCATGGCATTGTAAAAATAATTAAATATGTGCAGGTCAGAAGGATAAAAAATGATTATAGCTATAGATTATAGCTATAGTGTTATTATAATATTTTTACTTTCATAAAGGTATGTAATACTTGAGAACATTTTATAATATTTCTATATTTTATCACTTAATTTTGGTGGTACATTATTAAATACATATTTGACAGTGTAGTTTGCATTTGTGTTTATATTTTCTATATAGTGCGTATGAAGAAAAAAAAAACGGAATTGATCTTCTAAAATAAACTGCCTCAGACTGTATTGTCATGAATTCTAGCATTTTATATCTGCACTTTTCAGCCTTGTGTCCATGCACATAAAAACGCAGTAGCTCAAAATATGATTCCAACTTCAAGTGAACAAGAGGAAAAAATGTAGGGTCTCACCTGCTGCACTAGAGACAGTCGGCCAGTTTTGCACCAGCACACCCTGGGCCCCTTGCATCACTGCTGAGGACTCTTCCATGTGAACAGAGCTGCAACCCCAAAAAAGGAAAATGTCAGACAAATGTCAGCAAAAGTAACTGCACAATGATCAGTTAATTGTGTTTATGCACAAGCTTACACAGGTTTACCTGCATGCACTCTATACTTGAATTATCAAAATATACTTGAAATATGTCGTATTTGAACGATTTTGTCCCACACACTATTTTTAATGTTAGTTTGTGTGTGCCTGCAAGTGCAGACAATAAAGGTGTATGTCAGTGCGGGTGTGATGTGATGCAGCTGTGTGATGTGAGATGACATACAAACTCTGTGATGACATACAAAACTGTGAGTCACTATGGTCTGTATTTGTAGCACTTTACGCCCTGTGATTTGTGCTGACATTAAGTTGTTATGACAGTTTAGTCTACACAGACACTCTGCTAATGGATAAAACAAGAGATGACCATGATGGTGGGAGAAGGTGGAGAATGAATGAAATGAAAGAAAAAATGACAATTTCAAATATCTACTATAATAGGGCTGAAATGTCTGTAACACTCTGCAAATATCACCATTTGGGAAGACCCTTGTAAAACAATTGCCCAAATATGCCATTGTACCAAAAAGAGATATATCAAACTGAACACTGTGTGATCACTATTTATCCGTATTCAAACACCAATGGTAAGTTTGATGCTACCAGCACATTTTTTTTTCTACCAGCACCTATGCATAACATTTAATTAAAAATGAGGAATGCATACCACTTAAATTTTCTATGCCTAAAATTAATGAACACAATTTTTATCTAATCTTTTATTTCTTCTTACTGACTTCTGTCCTTCTTGTCTTTCTTTCATCTCCCAAATGAAAAAGGAATACATTTTTATAAACAGGGCTGGACTGTGACTTATGGCAGCCTGCAGGAAGACATAAACATGCACACATCCACTTCATGCTTTGGCTGTTTTGCTCTTTCTGCGCTTGACAGCAAAGCCTCTAGTCCTCAAACAGCCTCTTCGATCATTGCTGTGGCAACTACGATCAGACAAGCATTCGCCTGTGTGCCAGTCTCTGAATTCCTCCATAATATTTCCATACATTCATAATGAATGTAAGGCATGGAGAGTTGAGAGGCAATGGGTTTAGCAGGGCATCTGCAATGCAGCACAGGGTGTGTCGAGATGATTTAGGCACCTAAATTTCTCCAGTTCCACTCCTGTGTGGGTCTGATTAGTGGGGAAAGCGTGGAGATATATATAGAGAGAGAGAGACTGCATGATGGATTACTATAATACAATTAATCAAAACTAGCCTACATTCTGCAGAAATGAATACCAGATGAGGTTTTTAATTGATGTTTTTAACTCTCTTACATTTGAGTACCTGAATATTAGCCTTGTATAATTTAGTATATATTAATATATATCTATCAATAGAATATGAATCTTAGAGACGTCCAGGTTATTATAGAATTGAATGATGTGTATTTGTGAAAGCATCTGGAATGGGCATATTAACTGTGTGCCACAGGGGTCAAGGATAAGAATCATAAATTATTCCTATGAACCTTCACACGGCCTCAGATAGGAGGAAAGCAAACATTCTCCTTCACCCTCTCTCTTTCACTCTCTTCCTCCTCCCTCCATCCTAAACCTAGCCACTATTAGCAAACAAAAATATTTTTGTGGGTTTCAGGTATATCTAACCTTTCTTCTCAGTGGTTTGTTTCAAGGTGTATTTTGACATACTTACGCCCACACTGATACACACAGCTAAGCAAGCCCTGAATGCTAGCAAATGAAGGAGACCTATTCAATACATGGTTGTGTGTGTTTGTGTGTGTCAGAATAGAGAAGAGAATATCTGAGTTCTCCCTTCTGGACTGTGTGTGTGTGTTTGTGTAGTGACAGTGTTCAGTGCTCTTGTGCCTTTTGCTGGACTGTTTATATGGTGGGGGTAATGCTGATGACCTATATCCCCACTACATCATTTTGCAGATATCTGCACTTACAAGAAGAGGCATTAAGCTACCAGATGTGTGTTTGTGTGAGAGTGTGTAAGTGTATGCATGTTTGCTGTTGATAATATTAAGCATATTAAGCAGTATAATCTACTATTGTACGTAGTTAAATTTCTCTTTACTTGATTTGTAATTCTATGTTATAATTATTATATTATTGTAATTATATATTCTAAATTTTTGTCACGTGGGTGGACAGGGGTTAAGAGAGACAGCAGAATTGGCTCATATGGGGCTACTGATGGTCAGTTTATCTGCTAGAGATTAACATAGGCTTGATCATTCTTATTTACTCATTTACTTTTCCATTTGAAATCCTGTTGACATGGCAACTTATAAAATTCTGTCATAGTTGCACTGAAAATTGTTGGAACCGAAATTGAAAAAAAATCATTCTTAACTCCAGAGACTAAATAGACAAATAAAAGAGACTAAATAAAATAGATGTGTGAGATTCTTGTACATAAAAGACAGAATAAGCTGAAAGAGAGCAGTAAAGCTGAAGGATTGTCTGCTAAAGCTCTTCAGGAAGGAGCAGACTGAAATCATCCCAGATTAAGAAGAGCAAAAGTGCTTACCTTTGCACCCCTGCCCTCAGAGATGCAGAGTACCGCCAGTCAGCATTCGGCCCCTTAGGCTGAGAGACAAAAAGAGGGAGGACAAACAGAGTTAGATAAATATTTATCAATAAAACATGACACTCTGTGTGAAATTCTGCTAATAAGAGGTACAGCTTGCAAAGCCATGTCATAGGCACTGAGCCATGGCTTTGAAGATTTGAAGATGTACTGTGTCTGTGTGAGAAAGAGTTCATAAGCTCATGTCAAAGTTCAGCTTAATTCTGATGAAATACAGACACAATGGTCCCCAAGTTGATGGACTTGATTCATTCCATATCTATTCTCCACTTTCTTACCTTTTCCACTCATTTTACATGCCATGTTCATTAATTCATCCACAAATATTAATTCCAGTTACTGTTCATCATGTTTTTTGGGACAGTCTCCATGCTGCTACACCATTTGCCCAATAATCACCCCACACACACACACACTCAGCACCCCTCATTTGAGCATCACTTCTTACTTTTCTAGCCTCCCATCCATTATTCAATAACCATCCCACCAAGTAATGACATCATCTTAAGAAACCAGCTGATCCATTGTAATGTGATACTGTAACATCCTCCACCCAGAGAACTAAACCACTTAAATCAGACAAAACAGTTAGAACTGTATTCTGAGAAATTGTTTTAACAGGTGAAAAGACTATAAAGACTCATTCTGTTTTGGTCCTTGCATTGTTTTGGTCCACTAAAATGGTCAAATGACCACCAAATGGGAACACATAAAAAGGCTTTTTTCTCTTCCTCATTTACATGTCAACATACTTTTTAGACAGTTTTAGTAGATGTTGTTCTAATCATACAATAATCAGAACTAAAATCTCAAACATTGCATCCCAAATAACTAGCAACTACAGCCTGACTTCAGCATTCTGTAATAACCACCAGCAAACTGTGCAGTGTATACTACTGCTATATTCCAGTATATGGGAGGGTGTTACACTCTGCCAGTCTTTTTATATTTGTCCTAGTAAAGAACTGGGTTGGTTAATATTCTAGGCTGAGGCATGAATGAGTGCCCTAGATAAATTAGGTAAATAATATTTTTTTAATCAGGTGAATGCACTAGGGAAAGATAACAGAAACTGTGTAGCAGTCTGATTTACCGGACTAAGAATGTAGGGCTGGAGGTTGTTTTCCAGTCTCAACGAGACAGATGATCTTAAAACTCTGTAGTGGTGCACACTTGTTGGAAAACTGCCGGCCCTTCTATAATTACACATTTGATTCTAATACTGCAAACCTGTTAAGCTACTTAGACGTTTCCCAATGGACACCCATTTAGTCAAAAGATCAGGACAAATAAAAGAGGCCTTATTTATACCTTCCTGCTCTACTGCAGAGACTTAGGGATGGTTTTTTACATCAAAAGACACATGCACAATTGTCTGTGGCCATGTTTTAGATAAGGAAAACTGAGATATCATAATAGTTTTGGTTTATCACATTCGGTTCTTTAATAGATAATGCTTCATAGAAAATTATTTGCTTTTAGTTACAGTGGTTAAATTTAGGGTTAGGTGTAGGTATATCATTATTTACATGTATTTTTAGGAGTCAATAAACATATCTCACCAACACCAAAGTGTGTATGTCCATGATCCTGGTTTAAGCTTCATACTTTTGTACTGGTTCATAGACCCACTGACACAAAGCTTTTAAAATAAAGACTGAAACAGGGAGAGACAAGTCTGGAAAGCACTGGGGCAGAAAAGAGCAGTTCAACAGGTGTATGTGATGACAGCTTCAAATGCAAAAGCAAATCCCTTATTCATCAGAAATGCAGCCTGTCTCAAGAAGGTCTTAGCATTTGACACTAATGCAGTGTGAGTGCTGAAAAGCACTGTTGGAGAGAACTTTACTGTGTGCCCAGAAAAGAACAAGGTCAAATGACTATATAAACATACAAACCTCTGTGTGCAGGCTGCCTTTTATAATACAAATATGTCAAGTTATTCCGGTAAACAATATTTTTAGAAATATAAAAGTAAGAATATTTGCACAACTTCTCACAAGCATCAATATTCAGATATACATGAAGAAGAGAGACACTAAGTTGAGACACACCTGTACAGCAGCATCTGGCATGCTGAGTCTACGCACAAAGCCACTACCACCTGTGAAGAAGCGCTCTGAGCCCCAGGTGCCACTGATTGGCCGCCCTGTATTGTAGAACATGAATGTGTCGCTACCAGATGTGGCAGTTAGGCAGGTCTTGTAGCAGTAAGTCTTGGTCAAAGATCCGTTTCCACGGACCTCAATGTAATGTGGCTCTACTTTGAGGTCCCGGCGAAGGACCACATTGTTATTTGGTTGGTTAGCCCCACCTGGGCCTCCTCCTGAGCCACCCTCTGTTGAGCTCTTCTGGGAGACACAGCAGGGAGAGCAGGAGCCAGGCTGAGTGCAGTAAGCATGACACCTCACAATGGCGAGCACTACCACAGTCACCAGGAAAACAAAGGTGGTAGCACTGAGTGCCACAATTAGGTACAGGGTGACATTAGAGAAAAGGAGTGGGCTGTGGGGTCGAATTATCTTCTTAGGGTCAGGGATTATCTTGGGTGTTGCTTCCATCACAGCTATGTTAATGGTGGCTGTGGAAGAAAGTGGTGGCTCACCATGGTCCTTCACCAGCACAATGAGACTAAATGATGTTGAGTTGTCTTCCAGGACTCGCCTTGTTGTGCGGATCTCCCCTGTATGCTCATGCACTTTGAACAGGTCTGGATCTGTGGTCTGGTCCAAGACATATATGAGCCAGGCGTTCTGTCCAGCATCTGCATCATACGCCACCACTTTGGTGACAAGTGCACCTGCCTCTGCGTTTTTGGGTACCATCTCAGTGGAACGTGTCCCATTGGCTGGAGGGCTCACAATTTCCGGAGGGTGATCATTTTGGTCCATCACATAGATGTAGACAGTGGCCACACGGCTGAGGGGAGGGATTCCCCCATCTTGAGCTTTGACCTGGAAGTGAAACTCACGCAGTGATTCGTAGTCAAAGGAGCGGAGGGCATAGGCCACACCTGTGTCTGGCTTGATTGACACATAGGAAGTGACAGGAATTCCATGGTTGTTGTCATTTAAAACAGTGTAGGTAATTCTGGCATTCTCATTTACATCTGCATCATGGGCCTTGACTGTGCAGAGGGAAGCACCAGGTGCATTATTCTCCATAACATACACAGTGTAAGATGTCTGCTCAAAACGTGGTGGGTTGTCATTGACATCTGCCACATCCACCTGAATAGTCTTCTGAGATGACAGGGGAGGACTGCCACCATCAGTGGCACTGAGAGTGACATTATAGGCTGCTGTGGTCTCACGGTCCAAGAATGCAGATGTTACTAATGTATAGTAGTTTCGAAAGGACTTGATTTTAAAAGGAAGTCCAGAGGGAATTTCTAGAGTCACCTGTTTATTCAGACCCGAGTCCCGGTCTGTCACACTTATCAAAGCCACCACCGTATCAGCACGGGCGTCCTCTCTTACTGGGCTGGAAAGCGAGGAGAGCACGATCTCTGGGACATTATCATTTACATCCACAACCTCCACCACAACTTTGCAGTGGGCTGCAACTGCAGCTGGGCCTTTGTCCATGGCTTGGATATACATTTCATATGAATTCGTATCCTCATAATCCACATTGCTCCTGACTCTGATTTCTCCAGTATTGGTGTCCATACTGAACATTTGTCTGACCCTTTCTGGGGTGTAGCTGCTAAATGAGTAGAATACCTCTGCATTTGTTCCTTCATCTTGATCGGTGGCGTTTAATTTAATCACAAGGGTGTCTTTGGGCGAATTTTCGAGCAGTTTCACTTTATACACAGAGCTGTCGAAAACGGGGTTGTTGTCGTTCGAATCCAGGACGCGCACGTTAATAGTCGCGGTACCCGTTAGGGCTGGCGTGCCACCGTCTGTCGCTGTCAGAATTAACTGATGATATGACGTTTGCTCGCGGTCCAGAGGTTTTTTTAGTACGAGCTCGATGTGCTTACTGTTAGGCGAGGGCTTATTCGAATCGAGCGCAAAGTGTTCGTTCGGGCTGAGGCGATAAAATCGGACAGAATTGGTACCAGCATCTGGATCTTGCGCGTGCTCGATGGGAAAACGAGACCCCGGCAAAGCTGACTCCGTAATTTCCAATTGGTACTCGTCTCTCGAAAATTGCGGCGCATTGTCATTCTTGTCTAATACCTCCACCTCGATATTGTGCACTTCTGAGGGATTTTCAAGCAGCATCTCCAAATTTAAAACGCAGCTATTCGCATCGCACAATGCTTCCCTATCAATTCTGTCGTTTACAAACAATTTCCCATTTTTCGGGTTGACATCAACGTACCGTTTTCCGCTGTCAGTAGTTACCTTTATCTTTCGGGCGGAGAGCTTTGAAATGTCCAGACCCAAATCCTGCACAATGTCACCTACAATCGCTCCACTGTCCAATTCCTCGGGGATAGAGTATCGTATTTGACCGAATGCAAGGCCACAGCAAAACGAATAGACCAATAAAAAAGAAAGAGGCACATTTTTTCTTAGGCAGTCACATATCTCCGTAAAAGCCATCGCAAGATCGTGGGATCCGAAGACGGATTAAAAAACAGCTCTCCGCCTTTGCAAAATGCAGTATTTCGCCTCCCAGCGTGGCATTAAATCGTTCTAAATCTTTTCCCATTTATGCGCAGGATTTATTTGCTAGTGATTCCCTACAAAATTGTGCACCGATGCTTCTTGGATGCGTCCATGTTTCCTTTGTCTTTTTTCCCTTTTGCGCGCCGCTGACGGGTGTGTTTCCCTCCTTCTGGTGCTGCTGCATATCTCGCGGAGCGCGTACTCGTGTCCCTCTCTCACACTCTCTCACACTCTCTCACTCTCTCGCGTGCGCGCCCCCCACCCTACTCTCGCTCTCGCTCGCGCTCTCGTGCGCGCCTGCGCAAACAGAGCCGTTGTACGGACACAAAATGTATTCAGCGAAAGCTCAGAATTGCGTATCAGTAAACAAAAAAGTTAGGTTTAAGTTTTTTTGCTCCAATACACATCTAGTTAAGAATGCCATCCTCATGATTAAAAAAAAACTGGTCTCATCAGATCTGCTGCCAGTCCATTGTCTCAAGGTTCAGCCCTGATGTTGGGTGGCCACTGTTGGTGGTTTGTAGTTTGTTTCTCCTTTTACCAGTGTCAGTAGCAGGGTTGCCAACACTCACGCAATGAGCGTGAGACACACGCATCTGACTGTCTTCACACGCCATACCTCCGACTTCTCACGCTGAAAATGTATTTTATCCATCTCAGCTGAGCTGCCCATTGCGTCGGGCCAAACACCACTTGCGATCGATCAATTATGCCTTACGCACGGCTGAACAGGCAGAGAGGTGTTCCCTCCTGTGCACACTCCTCTGTGGTAGGTGGCGCACCTAATGATGCTGCACTCGTCGGTAAACCCCAAAATGCACATTAAAAAAAAATCTTGACAGATGATGATCTTTATTTGAGTGGTTAGTGATTATAAGTTTTGTGCCAGTTTTGTATTCTGTTTTTGTGCTGTTCCCGTCTCTCATCCATTTTCACCCTTTTACTCTCCCTCAATTAGTCTACCCTTCACGCTTTGATCCTCCCTGGCCTTCTACCCTATGTCACTGGAAAACAAGATGAAATAAAAATAGCCTTATGCCGTATTTAATAATAAAATTATTAAGAAACACAGCTGACATTTTGCAGTAAATAATAATTAAAATAATTATTGGTATCAATTAAAATGATCTTGTCCTTGTTAAAAGATAAAAAACAAACAAACAAACAAAAAAAACTATAGCCCAAACCAAGTGCCGGTAAAAAAGAATAATTCTGAATTGCTACTTTGTCAGTTTCAGTAAATATTAATAGAAAGAACAATTAGGAATTTTGAAATTGGAAATTCCAGGCTAGATATCATTGATCCACCACAAAAGTAAATAAATTTTTGCTATAAACTTTAATGGCCTGCTTTATGTAGGTATGGGAGAAATGAAGTCCAGTAGACATCAGTGTAAGGTGGGAAGGAGTTAGATAAGGGAACTTTTTTCTTTCCATCTATTTAATAGGTATAATATTTAACAAATAATACTTTTGTAATATTTGTGAATTATTATACTTTATTCCTTTACTTAGTTTATACTTTAAGTACTGTGCACCATGGACGTAGTTAGGTCTATTTGACAAAATAATCCCAAGCCCCCCTAAAAATATTGTACTTATTACAGTATTTTTAAATTATATATCCATACATTTCATATATCACTGAGTGCAGATACACACTTAACAAACAGAAGCAAGAAATTTCTGAAGAAAAAAAAAATCAAAAAAATTTAAAAAGTCTAGCTATCATTATTTAATTAAAATTATGTACTAATTCCTTCCTACAACCCTGGGGGCTAAGCCACCCTTGTCTTTCAATCCTAGTGACATCCCTGTTGTGCACTGAGCAAGTCACTCAGTCTCAATTCTTGCAAAAATATCTGCCAGTAATTAGAAACTGTCACTGCCAAATGGCATAAAATAAATGTTTATTTCATTTTCGCTAGTTCTGGAATATTAATGATGTTTTTACTTGCCCTATCATTAAGAGAATCTAAACCTTACCTTTTACTGCCCTTACTGTATGTAGGTGTGCTGAATTTAGGCAGGGGTGCACCCATTTGAGAGAAGCAGCATAGAGAGCAGAGCCCAAAGCAAGGGCAGAGGGAGTCACAGAGCCCCCTGTAGAGTACACCAAAAATGAATACCCCCTCTCTGTCTCTCTCTCAACCTGTCACCTATTCTCTCACCCTTGCCAGCTGTGCCCCATGTACAATGCATGTAGACTGGCACATGTGAAAACGTGGGAGCGAATGTAAAGATCAGCACTTTTGCATCTGCAAATTCACAAATTCAGCATCTCTAAGTCAACCATTTCCCATTCTTCTCCAACAAATGCATCACAGCACTGCTACTGCTGCCTCCCTGGTGCTCCCTCACAAATCACAAACATGGACATCCATCCATCTCATCACCTTTTTGTTCATTTAATTTAGAGTGAGCCAAGATCCTAAAGCTTGTTCTATGGATTGGTCTCTCTCTCTGAGGATGAACAATGACCTAGCTGTTGCTAAACAGAAGTTCACACCAGTCCCTCCATTCCCGTCTTTTGAGTCACCCATTCACAAAGGTCTGCGTGCCTCCACAAAAACATGTGAGTAACAGCAAAGATTCTTCATGTCATGCATGATACTGAGGATCTCTACTCCAAGCCACACTGACGTATTGTCTGACCCACTGCAACACAGTCTCCATGTACTACTAAGGGAATGCCTGAAAGGAAAAACAGTTAAAATTAGCAGCAATTAGTGGGGGGTGGGGGTGTGAGGCGGGGTGATGAGTGGGGCCCTGCGCACCATTATAAAACAGGAGATAGGGACAGTGAATTGTAGAGGAAAGATAGAAAATAAAGTGTACTGACCTCTACTGGCTAATACATAAACTGATTTATAAGAATCACATAAGACATAGAGGGCGCCCACATACCAGTTTTTAGAATGAATCTGCATTTGGCCACATTTTGGAACACATTTTGCCACCTGGAGTTCTCTGCAGCGATGACCAAAAATGGACTCAGTCGCAATACAGAATTACATAATGCCTCACACCTGCTGTTTGAACTCTAACATTAGCAAGCTGATAATGTTCTGCCTAAAAGGCTGTTTGTATTGGTGTTATTTGTATGCACATATCTACAAAAAGATCTTTATGAATACCGAAGGCCATAACCCTGACAAAAAATTCAACTTATGTAAGTGGACTATTTGTCAGAATAATGCCAAAAACTCCATGCCATCTATTTGGTCCACTCAGTGCCAATTTTTATCCTCCCTGCCCCAGCAAAATTTGCAATCGTCCAGCTGTTACCCTGTCACAACTTTCCCTCCTGCCTATCAGCAAAATATTTGAAATTTGCCACATTAAACAATAAACAAATATTAAACAAGTTCATAATTTGACATCCTGGATTTCTTCTGTATTGCTGAAATCTGGCTGAAGCCAGTTATTATTACTACTATTAATGTTGTTATATCCTAGAAAATGAAACGCTTAAAAATATTGTAAAATTAAGTTGTTTTTAAAATTAATATCTGTTATGCTCAATAACATAAAAAGAAGATTATTTTCTCATCATTATGTTCCCATCCTCACAAAGCTTCCATCATGACATCTCTGCCTGAGTGGCATGACTCAGCATGTCATTACACTGATTCAAAATATCAATCCATCTTTGCTAGTGTATTGTTCAAAATAATACTCTTACACAGCTCAACTGACTTAATTTTATGCCTCCAAGAAAGAAAGGAAGGGCATACAAAAGTTTCAATCTTACTAATGCAAGTCCTCGCCATATAATTTGCATAACAAAGGATTAAAAGAAAAGAAACATTTGCCTGCATTTTGAAGGTAAAAATAGAACACATTAACACTTTATGACCATGCTTCAAAACCACAGTTTGGGAGTATTTTAAGAAAGACAGAATGAGAAGAACAAGTATACAGAGACAACATTTCTTGCAGACATGCCTTTAGATAGGGTGGTAGCATGGCAAAACTGGAAGTAATGTCTTCCCAAAAGAGTTTGGGCGCGGCGGGCATGTGGACGGGGAGTGGGTAGAGAGAGAGAGAGAGAGAGAGACAGAGAGAGAGAGAGAGAGAGAGAGAGAGAGAGAGAATTTGAATGTAGCTCATTAAAGCACTTGGGTCCTTACTACAAGAAATACAGGACTGCAGTATTCAAACAACCCATGGTGCCCAAGAGCACTAATCCACATATCTCCCTCTACCAGCTGAGCCATGGGACACAAAACCTTGGCTCACTTTCACACGCATTTAATTCCTGATCCTCAAACAGCACTAAACCATTAGAGCGAATATTAGTCCATTTCTGAAAAAGTGCAATTGACTTTGTCATCACTACTATGAATTTATGCTTCATATCAGTCAGACTATTGCAGTCAAACATATAGTTGTTATTTTTAGAGTTTGACCATTATTACAGCCACTTTTACAAAATGTATCATTAGGACTGTTGGTTGACTCATTTGAGTTTTTATAAAATGCTGCTTCTTTTTACTATAAAATATTCTGTCTATGAAAATGTATCGTAGTGCTGATCACAATTTGTCATTATCTTGGGTTATAGGGGGCAGATGATTGTGTTATAGTTAGTGAGTGTTCACAATGACAAATAATCATTCACTTTCACTGTCATTATATAAGAATTTCCTTTAAAAGAGGAAATTCTCTGCTACCTGCCCAGTTAACAACATTTAACAAACACTTTATCCTATTGACTAACCTTCAAGACTAAAGCTCTTGTAAGTCTAAGTCACAGTAAATAAATAATAAGAACAGATACCAAGCCTGGTATCAGATACAGATACCAAACTGATGACAACTGGTTTAAAGAGTGCTGATGGAGGTTTGGGTTTATTTAAAGGCTGTTCAGCAACGTTAAACTCTCTAATAGCTAATCATAGGTTAATTTTGATCAACAAAACACAGTGGTTCTGGTGTTTTTTTTTTTTTTTTAATTTGTTTTGAATTCTCTTAAACAAATTTTCAATCTTTTGCTTCTAATGTAGACCAAATGATATAACAGCTCTTTTATCACAAGGGAATTAAAATGGAAAAAAAACCCAAAAACAAAAAAAAAGAATGTGTCCTTGGAAAGTGTCTAACCAATGACAGTGTTACACTGGAAATTAATCAGTCAACTATCAGTTATTGAAGCCTTGTTCAGAATGTAGCATCTGCACATATAAGTTAGACACCAGAGAGAATATAATATCTAAGAAAGTAGCATTGTGATGAAGACAGCATCTGCCTGTTTAAGGTACCTCTGAAAATAATTAAAGCACACAGCACAATCAAGATCTTTTGAAGGAATTGTGTTTGTGAAATGTTCAAATAATCAAATTCCTTTTTGTTTTTCTTCTATGTACCAAAATGAGTTGATTGAATGTTGTGCTCAAGAAATAAATAATACAATATTCTATGAACTGATTAAGTGAATGTTCGCACTCAAAATGTATATCAGGTCAGGCTACGAACAGATAAACCTGTTTACGACCATGAACATAAGTGAACTTAAACTCAAGTATACTAAAAAAAAAATCATCCTTTTAAATGGTATTTAAGTTTGAATCGGAAAAACTCTCCTCCTTATGTGGTACTTGTCTATGGGGAGGACCCGTATTGGTTCTCTATTATCCGAGACTGTTATTATAAGTGGATGAGTTTTTAAATCATTGTTAATAATTCGCCGTTTAGTTCGCATTTCTCCGTGGCTTGTCCCAATCCGGAAGAGATTTGTTCCTATTGGTTCCATTATGTGGTAAGACAGTAGTGCATTATAACCAGAATCCGTGTCGACAGCTCTGACTTTTGTCACAAAATATCTGTTGCCAGAATTTTAAACTGAGTCTGTTTCGTCTCTTCATAACTGAACGGCTGTACAATTCACCTGTGTGGGAATTTAGCTTTATCAGAGTTGATACAGAAATACCATAGTCTCCATCAATCAAAGAATACAAAATGTGTGCAGTCAGTGTAAACAATAACTCTCCAACAGTACTGTTGTCAATCATATTAACGTTAATCACCGGAGATGGAAATAAGGGCGGATTGTCGTTCACATCGGTAACTACAACCTTCAAAACTGCCATGCTAGAAAGCCATGGCTTGCCCTCGTCTATAGCAATAATTAATAAGTTGTGTTTGGAAACTTACTCTCGGTCCATTGGCTCAATAACAACAAGTGAAAGAGTTTCTGTACGATGACTGTAATTTAAATGGCCCCGGTTCGAGTATTTTACATTCTACTTTGCCTTTCGCTCCGCTGTCCTTATCCGATACAGTAATTAAGGCGAATCCCGTGCCAGGTTTGATGCCTTCACTAACTGTACTCACAAGCAGAGTAACGGATATCTCTGGCGCACTGTCATTCACATCCACGACTTCAAACAACACTTTACAATTAGAATGCTGTAGTTTCTTTATAGTCAATGTTATCTTTCACTGAGATTATTCCAGAATCCGAGTTTATATTAAATAAATCTACTATCGAATTCCTGTCATGACCTACAATGGAATACACCACTTCACCATTTACACCTTCATCAGAATCTGTAGCCGATACAGTCAGAATCTCACTCCCAACAGGATCATTTTCTTGGACTTTAACTTCGTAGAGATTGGGTAAACACTGGGTTATTGTCGTTAATGACCAATACATAGATTATTACATTCAAAGTCCCAGATCTGGGAGGCTTTCCGCTGTCTAAAGCTGTAACGGTGAGTTTAATGGCTGATTGTTTTTTTTTGATCTAACGCTTTCTGCAAAACTAAATCCACCGTGTCACTATCTGTGCTACTTTGGAAATCAGTTGAAAAATATTCATTTCTGTGGTGTACCTGAGTATATGTAAGGAGAGTAGACCATCTTGAGTGTGGACCTTGAATGTGTTTGAGTGGGGACCAATGAGTTGGCACAGAGAGAGATTTGGGGTTTTTCAATAAAGGTTCTACTGATGTTACGACAGTTGGCCCCGTGCTTTTTTCTTCTAAAATAGAAGACGTGACATGGTATCAGAAGTGCTGTGTTGTTGACACTGGCACTGGACGGTCCACGTCAGCGAACAAGGCAGGAGCGTATCTCGGTGGTGGAGACATGGAAGTGACGACAAGAGGGAAGACGGGCATAACAGGGCAGGAGTTAGCATAGTGCTAGTGCACCCACTGCTACGTTTAACATCCAGCCACCAGAGCCTTTTGATTTCTCTAAGCCACACGAATGGATAAAATGGATTTGGAGATTCAAGAGATTCTGACAAGCAAGCAATTTGACCGCAAGCTCTGAGGAGAATCAGGTCAATACGCTAATATATTGTATGGGGGATGAAGCTGACGATGTTTTGAGAGGATTAAAACTCAGTGATGAAGATCAGAAAGTACATACTAAAGTGAAAGATGGCTTCCACAACTTCTTCGTAGTTAGAAAGAATGTTGTTTACGAACATGCACGATTTAATATGCACAAACAAGAAGCTAATGAGACCGTTGATGCTTTTGTCACTGCTTTACATGCGTTTGCAGAGCACTGTAATTATGGGCCACTGCATGATGAACTGATCAGGGATAGGATCGTAGTGGGGCTTGGTGATGCAAGACTTTCTGAACGCATGCAGATGGAGAAATATTTGGATTTGGAGAAAGCTGTCAACATGGCAAGACAGTCAGAAGAGATTAAAAGACAACAGAACACACTTAGAACTGAAGCTAGTAGTGTAATGCGGATGGATGTGAGTTCCATAAACACACTGGGCATGAACAGACAAAAAAATGACAATACCAGATACACCGTAAAGAAAAACAGTTGAGCAAGGTCAAGGTCAGCAAGGTCACGCCAGCCTGCTCAAAATAAAAGCAAAGACACACAAAACTCCCAGTGCTACAAATGTGGAGGGCCTTCACACCCGAAACATGAATGTCCTGCCAATGCTGCTAAGTGTCGTTCCTGTGGAAAAAAAGGTCATTTCCAGCACGCCTGTCAGAACAAGACCGCAGTAGAGTACATTGAAGAGAAAAAGGAGGATAGTTTCTTCCTGGGCTCAGTGTCATGTGACAATAGCATGTGGACTGCCGATGTAGAAATAAATCAGAA
Organism: Distichodus sexfasciatus; assembly: GCA_032718565.1. Classification (NCBI taxonomy): domain Eukaryota; kingdom Metazoa; phylum Chordata; class Actinopteri; order Characiformes; family Distichodontidae; genus Distichodus; species Distichodus sexfasciatus. The sequence goes on from JAVGVS010000709.1 coordinate 115,436, forward strand.
AAGGTTAACATTTAAGCTTGACACAGGAGCAGATGTAACTGCTGTATCTGAAAAGGACATTAATGACATTTGTGGGGACACAAAATCCTGTCCTACAGAAGCCAGCGAGACCCTTATTGGGTCCAGGGAAGATCCTTTTCGGGGTGTTGGGCTTTACTAGAGTGCAGCTGGGATATAGATCCAAGCAGACTCAGGAGAAAGTCTATGTTGTCAAAAATCTGAGCACACCTTTGTTCGGACTACCAGCCATTACAGCCCTTGGCCTACTCATGTGAGTTGACTGAGTTATAGGCAACCTACCGCAAACTATGCAGTGGACTGGGTGATATTCAACAAGCATATCACATAAAGCTGAAGAAAGCTGAAACCAAATGTTGTGCCTTTCTCTTTAAAAGCACCAAAGAGAATTCCTCTGCCGCTAATGGGCAAAGTTAAAGAGAAGCTCCAATGAAGCTGAAGCTGGGCGTCATCAGCCGGGTGGAAGAGCCAACAGAGTGGCGTGCCGGCATTGTGGTCATACCTGCTGATGTGGGGCAGTGACCAGGAGCAGCATGATATTCGTCTACATGCCATGCTACAAAAACTGGAAAAAGCAGGGGTGAACGTGGACAAGTGTGAGCTCTCTAAGAGCGAGGTAGTCTTAGTCGGTCACATCATTACAGCCTTGGGCATCAAGCCGGATCCAGACAAGACAAAAGCCATTACAGAAATGAAAGAGCCCGTGAACATGAGTGAGCTAAGAAGTTTCCTTGGCATGGTAAACCAGGTGGGCAGATTCATTCTCCAGCTGACAGAGAAAAACAAAGCGCTTTGTAACCTTCTTTCAAAGAAAAATAGTTGGATATAGGGTGCAGATCAGGTGAAGGCATGTAGAGTGCTGAAAGATGCATTGTCCTCTCCCCAGGTGTTAGCTATGAACAACCTGAACAGAGACACAAAAGTATCAGCAGATGCTTCCTCATATGGTTAGGGCGGTGTGCTCCTCCAGAAATGGAAGAAGGAATGGCAACCAGTAGTTTACGCATCCCATTCATTGTCTCCAATTGAACAATGTTACGCCCAAGTAGAGAAGGATGGGCGTGTGAACGCTTTTGGGACTTTTGTTAGGAAAACATTTCTGTTTGGAGACTGATCATAAACCCCTTCTTTCCTTATTTTGTGCACAGGCGCTAGACTTGTTACCTCCAAGAATACAGAAGAATTTCAGAATGAGACTCATTTGTGCATGTTCCTGGAAAGTAACTCTGGACGGCTGACAAATTGTCACGTGCACCCGTACAAGCACACATGACTCAAAATGACGCAGACCTAATGGAGAACACCAATATATACTGTATGTGGACGGTATCATCAATAATCTACCTGTCAGTCTGTCATTCATGGAATCACTTAAAGAACAGTTGGCGGCCGACAGTGTTTGCTCTCGTGTCATGAAATTGTGTTCAGATGGATGGCCAGAGCATGCAAAGTAGGAACCATTGCTGAAACACTTTTGGCCAGAATGAGCCACATTCACAGTGAAGGACGGACTGTTGCTGAAAGACACTCATCTAGTTATCCCATCAACATTGCGAAATGATGTGCTAGTCAAACTTCCTGAAGGCCATCAAGGCATTGTGAAATGTAAAGCATGTGCCCGCCAGTCTGTGTGGTGGACTGCTCTCAGCCAACAAATGAGTGAAATGGTATTAAAATGCAGAACATGCCTGCAAGAGTGTCACAATCACAGCGAGCCACTAATTCCATCAGACTTCCCTGCACGGCCATGGCAAAAGTTAGGGGCAGACCTCTTTGAACTGGGTGGAAAAACATACTTACTCGTTGTTGACTACGTTTCAAGGTATATAGCAATTGAACTCCTATCCACGAGATCCGATCATGTCATCACGCACCTAAAGTCGATTTTTGCTTGCCATGGCATCCCTGAGATCTTGATGTCCGACAATGGACCTCAGTCCTCAGGAAGCTTTCGCTTCCTTTGCTGCTTCATATGGATTTAAGCACAGTACAAGCAGTCCCAGGTTTCCACAAAGTAATGGGGAAGCTGAGCGCGCCGTGCAGACTGTAAAAAATCTTCTGAAAAAGGCAGCTGACCCGTGCATGGCTTTACTTGCATATAGGGCCACACCTCTTCAAAATGGGTACAGCCCGGCTCAGCTTTTGATGGGTTGACATCTTCACACCACAGTGCCAACTTTTCCCTCTGTCCTTGACCCAGCACTGCCCGACCACAGCTTGCTGGTCCGGAAGGAAAGGGAGAGGAGGACATCAGATGCTGTTAATTACAAGCGCCACAGAGCAAACCGCTCAGAAACCTGTTGTCAGGAGAGCAGATATGGATTACTGACACCAAAACAACAGGGACTGTGATCCAGAACCATACCTCTCCAAGGTCCTACCTTGTGGACGTGCCTCAAAGGGTGGTGAGATGCAACTGCGTACATCTAATACCATTAGAGACACCTTCACAGGATGAGGCTACTCAGCAGCAACAGTAGTCGCAGCCAGTCCTACAGCAGGGTACCAGGTCACCTGCTATGGGTTCTTCAGCTCCTCCTTCAGAGGCTTCCACTCTCAGAACCAGGTCTGGGAGAGCTATTAAAAAACCAACTAGGCTGGACTTATGAACTGAGAAATGATGGAAGGAAGAGAAAAAAAATGGATGTTGTTGAATGTGTATGTTGAAATGTTACTGTTGCATTGTATAGAGTGAGGGTTAAGCTCAGAACAACCTGATTTAAGAAGTTAAGGTACAGTAGCAGATTAGAATTGTGACTTTATCAGTTTATCAGTGTTCACAAAGCGTTGATCCTTATTCTTCCTTCATGGGTTTGAAGAAACTTAGAGGAAATTGTTTACACTTTGTTCTTAAAAAAGGGAGATGTGGTGTACCTGAATATATGTAAAAAGAGTAGACCATCTTGAGTGTGGATCTTGAATATGTCTGAGTGGGGGCCAATGAAATGGCAAAGAGAGTTTGGGTTTTTTTCCAATAAAGGTTCTACTGATGTTACGACACAGCTGACCCCACACTTGTTTCTTCTAAAATAGAAGACGCAACAATTTCCACTAAGTTTGTAACCCTTCACTGCGTTTATACCCACGTCCATATCGTATGCCAAAGGAAGAGAAAATCTGTCACCAGGAAGAACGTTTTCAGTGATATTTAGCTCAAGAGACTGAAGCGTAAAAACGGGGAGTGGTCATTGATGTCTATAATATTTGTTTCAATGCAGAACAGCGTCAATGGGTTGTATGCCATTGCTTCGATATTTACAGAACATTTCTCAGCACTTGTGCATAGCTCCTCCCTGTCGATTCTGTCGCTAACATACAGAGTTCCAGTTTTAATGTTGACGTCAAAGTATTTGTTAGACCCAGCCACTATCTGGAACAGAGTCCTTCTAGATCGATGTTAAGGTCCTTTGCTGTATTCCCAACAGCGGTTCCTTTTTTCACTTCTTCTGCGACGGAATAAGAAATCTGACCGTGAGACAAACTCCATAAACAAAGCAGTAAGAGTCTCTTGGTCAAGAAAGAATCCCGGCTTGTATTAATACCCATCGCTTCTGTGCTGCTCTTCTTATATTATGTCCAAACTCAAATGGCACAAAATGATATAGTCCCGACCTACCACTTCTAACAGCTTGTGCTAACGTTTCTGTCCGCCTTCACCATTTCTGTATTGAGTAGAGTTATAGTAACAACGAGCAATTAATTTCAAAACCATGGTCAACAATGTCACTGTGTGTATGAAGACGGAGTCACACTGTAACATACTCAAAAAGGTCCAGAATGGCAAAGGATGCATCACATAAATAATCTGGAAAAATGGAGCGAAATAATATTTTTTAATCAAGAAAGATTTAACTACTGCCATGGAATTTAATTTTGTGTAGCTAAACATCAATTTGTATCTCAACAAACTTCTTCAATATTAAAAATAATTACATTAGTAATAGCATCAGCAATTCAAGTGGCTTTATCTTATCAAAAATTGATTGTATGGCTTACAGCCACTTCATAGTAAGTAGCTTTTCAGAAAAAAATCATTTGAACTGCAAGCCAAAGTTTGTACAACATAATATAAGCATCAAACATTTATAGGAAAAGTTAATAATGAAACAATGCACGGTACTTTTCTAAATAAGATGTTCAAATAAGTTTGGCTCGTTATAACCCACACCAGGCCTAATAAATACAACAACACCCGTACTTACGTCTAGTCTTCAAACAGCACATAAATGCCACTGCACCCCTTTAACAGTTTAAAAAGTGTAAAGAATGCTTTAAAAATAAAAAAGAAGAAAGAGTTCTATAGTATTGTTGCTATAAATTGGATCTACAAAGATTCATGAATCATTGCTTCATAACTCACAAGAATGTTTAGTTTCTATGTTACATTTAGACATTTAAAATGAATATAAAAACATGGTCTTCATCTTATGCAAAATGAGGCTCCCTCCCCAAAACAAAGATAAGTGCAAGCTTACCTTTGTGGTGCTAGGGAGGGTTTGTGTCCGAGTAAAAGTATCTTCTCCATTAATGCTGATTAGTTCTGTGTCTGCTGGTGGAAATGGTGAGGGGAACACCACTACATCACTCTTTAGTGTGTCTGAGCTAAAACACACATCATACTGCTGAGTAGATTTAGAGTAAGACCAACTTCCATCAAGGTGTGGAGTGACCACTGGAGCACCGTGCCTGCTGAAATTACGCTCGGCCTTGTAGCATGTAGCTGCTATTAAACTGATGAGGCTCAGTAAAAATATCACAGATACTGAGACAGTAGCAATTAGCAGATACAGATTCAAAGCAGAAAAATTATCATCCTCAACTGGAACTTGTTTAAGAGAAGGTTGTAGTTTCTCTATATTTTCAACAATTACAACATCAATACTCATTGTTGTTGACAATGAAGGGTTTCCATGATCCGATACTATTATAACAAGGGGGTGGGTTTTTAAGTCATTGTCACTCATTCGTCGTTTAGTCCTTATTTCTCCGGTGCTGGTTCCAATGCGGAAGAGATTATTCCCTTTAGGTTCACTTAAATGGTAAGACAGTAGTGCATTATAACCAGAATCTGCATCCACAGCTCTGACTTTAGCCACAAAGTAGCCTGCTTCGGCGGAGTATGGAATGTTCTCAGTGTTCACTGATCCAGGTTCAGAATAAGGTGGTAAAATCACAGGACTATTGTCGTTCTCATCAAGCACAAAAACATTGACAGTCACATTACTGCTCAGAGATGGAGTGCCAGAATCTGTGGCCTGTACTTTCAACTGAAATGTCTTTGTTGTTTCATAGTTAAATGACTGCATTGAAACTATTTCACCATTTAAGGAATTGATTTGAAAAATTCTTGACATGCTGTGCTCTAATATTGAGTATGAAAGTTGAGCATTCACTCCAAAGTCTGCATCATATGCCACTACTTTTGCTATGTGTCCACCAGCTTGATCATTCTCCCTTATATAAGCATCAAGAGAAGGTGTTAAAAACTGTGGCGCATTATCATTTACGTCAGATATTTGTAAAATAAATACACTGGTGTTGGAAAGTGGTGGAGTTCCTTCATCTATAGCTGAAATAGTAATTCTATATTCAGAAATGTTTTCCCTGTCCAGAGGTCCATCTACAACTAGGGAGTAATGATTACTATATGAAGTCTGTAGTTTGAAAGGAAATGAGTCCTTGGTAGAACAATGTACAATGCCATTTTTGCCTCCATCTCTATCAGAGACTGTAATTGAAGCAACAACTGTTCCAGGTTTGGTGTCCTCTTTCACACTGTCTAACAATGAAGTTATCATAATCTCTGGAGGATTGTCATTCTCATCTAGAACTTCTACCAAAACTTTGCAGTGAGCACTCTTGGGAGGACTGCCTTTATCTCTTGCTTGCATTCTTAGTTCAATGGCAGGAGTTTCTTCATAATCTATTAGGCCATTGACAACAATATCTCCTGTTTCTGGAACAACAGTGAACAAACCATCTATTTTGGTATTTCCACGTCCAATAAATGAGTAAATAATATCACCATTGGTTCCTTCATCTGAATCAGTGGCAGTGAGGGACATGAGTTTATTTCCTTTTGGAATATTTTCTCTTATTTTTACTTTGTACAAAGATTTACTGAACACAGGCTTATTATCGTTCACATCCATTACATTAATAATAATGTGTAATGTCCCTGATTTTGAAGGTTTTCCTCCGTCAAGAGCTGTTACTAATAAATTCACAACGGACTGCTTTTCTCTATCTAAAGATTTCTGTAGAACTAGCTCAGCCGACATACTCTGTTCCCCAGTCTGTACATCAATGGAAAAATGCTCATTGCTACTAAGTCTGTAGTCTTTCAGTGAATTAATACCAATATCAGAATCCTCGGCCACTGGAAGATGAAATCTATCTCCTGGACTTGCATCTTCTGCAATATTCATAGTTACAGAGCTATCCAGAAAATGTGGGGCGTTATCGTTTACGTCCAAGATGTTTATTTCGATCCGATAAAACTGGTCAGGGTTCTGAGCGAGAGCCTCCACGTTTAAAGTACATTTGTGAATGCGCTCACAAAACTCCTCGCGGTCAATTCTTTCGTTCACAAATAGTGCTCCGGTTTTCAAATCCACGTCGACATATTTCCTATTCGATCCAGACACAATCTGAAACATACGTGCCTCGAGTTGGTGTACGGTGATCTTCAGATCTTTGGCGACATTTCCGATGGTCGTTCCTTTGTTTAACTCCTCCGAAATAGAATATACAATTTGACTGTACGATGTGTCCCAGAAACAAACATACATCAAAACCAAGAGATTTAAACATCGAAAGACACCCATGTCTTTCCAGTGAAAATGCTTAACATTTACTCAGATCTGACCGGAAAAGCACAGCTCAGTGTCGTCACGAACAAGCACATTTCCTCTTGCACTGATTCTTTAAAAGGAGGAGACGCAAATGTAAAATGCTTGCCTTCAAACTCGCGGTCTACAGCGACATCGCGTGATAGAAGCAACTGAAAGCAACCGAGGTTACCCTCAGTTGATTTAAACCAAGCACTATTAGATGACTATTTATTTGTAAACGTTTATTTTAAGTAATCAGCATATCTACGCGTTGGTAGACTTAAAAAAATTGTGGTGCCAAAAACGTAAAATATACTGAGTTTTCCCTCTCCGTGTTTTTAGATTACCGTCAAACTAGTATATAAAACCTATAAGTCATATCAAAACTTCCTCATTCAGTATAAAATGTATACAGTTGGGAAGTAATGATTGAAGCTCACATTTCTTCCGTTATCTATTTAAACATCGGGATTGCTATTAAAAATGCCCAGTAAAAGATCACAGATTATAAACTAACAGCGATGTACAGACTTTCAGTGAGCACAAAATTTGTTGTTGCTGATACGAGAAACTACGGTTTTTTTTTGTTTTTTTTTTACACAAAAGTAGTTTTTTAAAAAATCAATGGTTCAATATCTCCTTCATCAATGCTAATTAGATCAGCAATTATAGGTGAAGAAGTGAAGTGAATGCCACTCTTTGGTGCGTCTGAATTAAAACACACGTCAGTGGCAGTAGAGTAAGACCAGAGTGCATCAGCTTGTGTAGTGCAATGACAATACCCACAGACATGGTACCAAACAGGGATGGCTCTCAACTGTCCAAAAAAGAAATTGAAAAGGATGTCACTCATTGTCAATTATTCCTTATTACTCCTTAATGATGACACTAGTGTGTCAATCCTGTCTCTATAATTATTAGTACTGTTGTTATCATTAAATGATACAAACTTGCCATTCAACTATTAAAACCAAGCACTTCAACATGCATATTTATTTAGGACTAAACATCAATTGGGAACAAAAAATATATATTTATCTGTTAAACAAATTTGTAAGATGTTATTAAAATACGTAAACGTTCTTGTGTTTTTGTGTTTTTCTTTACCGGAAGCAATACAAGGTCATGACTCAAATGCATCAGAATCCTATTGTAATGTTGGCCCTAAAAGAATCTGAAAATGATAGATTTATCAAGACAACTCATGGTGCAGTATTTAAAACAGATACAGTAGGACAAATCTGTTCATGTATTCAGTGATTTTTTTTTTACCATAAAATATACTGTCCTTGAAACAGTTACTAAAAAAATATAAATATGTTTATGCAATCAATGCATGTATCTGAAACAGTGTTGTTACTCCTAATCTACAATCTACATTTTTGCTTTATTCCATCTTTTTAACTGTAATCAATACCAGTATACCAGAATATTCTACATGCTTGGAATATCACCAAGCTTTGAGTGGTTTTTAAAAGGCAAAACTCAATAAACATATTCCTAATCTTGATATAGCACATTTTCTAGATTTACAGTACCCAAAACTTTAAAATGTATGTGCTGATTGTGATGATTCTCTAGGTCTTGCTTATAGAAGGCAGAGGTGACATTTTCATGTAGTATACAAAGTCACATTGCCACTAAGTAGAAAGATTCTAGAAACTAGAGGTGATAAACCAAACAAATTGTTTGCACATCTGAATCTTGTCTCTCTTTCTACTTCTAGTTTAAAGTTTTAAAGTTCACATTTATGTTCTACTCTAGTTTAAAAGTGTACATTTTATATTCTATTTAAATATTTTATTCTATGTGCCTTATTTGTTCATTGTTCTTTGTCCTGTGCACTGTTAAAACTGGAGCTACATCGTCACGTCTCTCTGTGTACTTGTACAGTATATAGCAGAGATGACAATAAAGTTTACTTTAACTTTGAAATGTTTCTAGCCTAAATAATCAGAAACTGTCACCTAACAATACCTACACATTTTAATAATACCAAAAAACCTGATAAACCAGTGGTAGACAATGATAACAAATTAGAAAATGCAAATCCCCTATTGTGGACATGTGATCATATTTCATTTTCTCTAAAAATGTGTTTGGCCTGCAGTATGCTGGCCTAGTGGTGAGACCACCAATGGGCCAAGTTGCTCCAAGAAGACTTCCTGTAATTACAAAATGGACGTCTTGTATAAAAATAGTCCCCTTGGATAAACATGTCCTCTAAGTGATGCAAATGGAAATGTAATGCAAATGTAAAAGTACATGTGGCCATACCAAAATGTATTTAAATTTAAAATATTTATGCACGAATATTTGGCAACAATATGGTGTAACTAGACATATTATTGAAGATACACATGCAGTTTAATATTCTCGACCACATTCCATCTTGGTTATGTTCTGAAAATTAACAAAAATAACACAAAATCCAAGTGACATAACCAAAAGGCAATACATGCCTTACCTTTGTAGTACTTGGAAGAGTTTGTGTTTGAGTGAAAGTGTCTCCTCCATTAATGCTGATCAGATCAGCATCTGCAGGTGGGAATGGTGAGGGAAACACCACCACATCACTCTTCAGTGTGTCTGAACTAAAACACACATCATATTGCTGAGTAGATTTAGAGTATGACCAGCTTCCATCGGGGTGTGTTGTCACCACTGGAGCACTATACCTGCTGAAGTTGTTTTCTGTCCGATAGCATTTAGATGCTAATGAACCAGCCAGGCTCAGCAAAAATATCACAGATACTAAGATAACAGCAATAAGCAGATACAGATTCAAATCAGAAAAAGTGTCTTCCTGAACTGGGATGTGCCTCAGGGATGTATGTACATTATCCACACTTTCAACAACAACAATATCCATAGACATAGTGGCAGACAGGGATGGCTCTCCATTATCTGAGACAATGATTACAAGTGGATGAGTTTTTAAATCATTATCACTCATTCGTCGTTTAGTCCTTATTTCTCCAGTGCTAGTTCCAATCCGGAACAGATTATTTCCTTTGGGTTCAGTTATGTGGTAAGACAGGAGTGCATTATAACCAGAATCTGCATCAACAGCTCTGACTTTAGCCACAAAATACCCAGCTTCAGCAGAATATGGAACGCTCTCAGTGTTCACTGATCCAGGTTCAGAATAGGGTGGTAGAATTACAGGACTGTTGTCATTCACATCCAGTACAAAAAGATTTACAGTCACATTGTTACTTAGTGGAGGTATTCCACTGTCTGTGGCCTGCACTTTAAACTGGATCTGTTTTATATTTTCAAAATCAAAAGACTGTAAGCTGTGCAGTTCACCAGTAATGGAGTTGATGTTGATAAAAGATGATACAGGCATTCGACTGCTGTCTATATTGTGCAAAGAATACTGAATATTTGCGTTTTCGCCTTTATCTAGGTCGTGCGCTTTGACTAATGCTAACAGTTCTCCAGCTTGACTGTTCTCTCTTGCGCTAATGTGGATCACCTCTTCAAAAAATATAGGGGCGTTGTCATTTACATCAGATATCTGAACTGTAATAACGCTAGTACTAGAGAGAGGAGGAGTCCCCTCGTCGGTGGCTACAACTGTGATGTTATATTGCGAGGTTTTCTCTCTGTCCAACGGCTCATTTACAGCAAGAGAATAAGTGTGTTTATATGATGATTGTAGTTTAAAGGGACTCGCTCCTCTTATTGTACAATCGACTTTCCCATTTTTACCATCGTCTTTATCTGAAACTGTAATCAAGGCGACCTCGGCGCCACGTTTGATGTCCTCATTTACCAAGTTCAGCAGCAGGGCCACCGATATTTCAGGCGCATTGTCATTTACATCAATGACTTCAATTAATACCTTACACCTAGTTTTACTGGGAGGCTGACCCTTATCTTGAGCTTGCACTCTTAGCTCAATCGCAGGGGTTTCTTCATAATCAATATTACCATTAACTATGATATCGCCAGAAACCGAATTTACATCAAATAAATCCGAGATCGCATCATCATTTAAAATAGAATATAGCACTTCCCCGTTAATACCCTCATCCGAATCTGCTGCGGAAAGAGTAAGAATTTTTGTTCCAGCAGGTGCATTCTCCTTAACCTGAACTTTGTACAGAGATTTGGTAAACACGGGGCTATTGTCATTTATATCCAGGACGTTCATAACGAGTTGCAGCGTCCCCGATCTTGCTGGATTTCCACCGTCAATTGCCGTAAGCAGGAGCTTGATTAGTGACACCCTCTCTCGGTCAAGCGACTTCTGAAGCACAAGTTCAGCAGAAACACTTTGTTTTCCCGAGGTCTGAATGTCCAAGGAAAAATAGTCGTTCGGGCTAATTTGGTAAGTTTTCACAGAATTACTTCCGATGTCGAGGTCACGGGCTGCTGTTATGGGAAACCGCTCTCCATTAACAACATTTTCACTGATATCCAAAACAAGTGTTTGCAGTGGAAATACCGGAGAATTGTCGTTGATGTCTAGTATAGTTATTTCAGCGCGATATAGTTCATGAGGACTGCGAGTCATCATTCCAATATACATCACGCATTTCTGCTTGTTTTCACACAGCTGCTCTCTGTCTATTCTGTCGTTAACAAATAAAGTGCCAGTTTTTAGATTCACATCAAAAAACTTCGTGTTAGGTCCAGGTACAAACTGAAACATACGTGACTCCATTTCCTGAGCACTGAGATTAAGATCCTTTGCTATATTTCCAACAACGGTTCCCTTCTTCGCTTCCTCAGCGACGGAATATGATAACTGTCCATAAGATAAATTCCACAAGCAAAGCAACACGAAAGTCCGCTTCCAGGCATATTTTGCACTCTCCGTCAAATCCATCCTTTACTTTCGTTCAAGAAATATTAAGGGACAAACTGGCAGCAAAGAAACGAACGTACAGATTTCAGAACGGCCTGACGCAGTAGTCTACAACACAGGGCGGAGAATTAATAATAAGATATGCAGCACTTCAAACTCACGGTCTACAGCGACATCGCGTGATAGAAGCAACTGCAAGCAACCGAAGTTACCCTCAATTAATTTAAACCAAGCACTCCTAGATGAAAATGTTTTTGTAAACATTTTTATTTTTAAGTACTCTGCATTTTTACGCATTGGTAGATTTCAATAGTTATGTGGTCTCACGACTGCTAAAACGTGAAATGTCCTGCGTTTTCCCTCATTCTTGTTTTTAGATTAGTCAATCAAGTATATAAAATCTATAAAAAGTCATACCAAACCTTTAATGCTTTAGTTCTCATTCAGTTAAAAAATGTATACGGTAAACTCAAATTTCTTCCATTGACCACATTTTAAATTCATAATTTATTTAATGTAATTAATGTAACTGCACCTTCCAAAAATGCAGCTTTTTCTATACCTCTGTATTGAGTGTGTCATAAAATATTTAAACGTTTCTGTATTGTTGTTGTTTTCTTTACCGGAAGCAATATAACATCATAACATAAGCAACATTACTCAAATGCACCAGAACCCTATTGTAATGTTGGCCCTAAAAATAATCTGGAAATGATAGATTTATGAAGACCACTCATGGTACAGTATCTAAAACAAATACAGTAGGACAAATCTGTTCATGCATTCAGATTTTTTTCCATTAAATAAAACATCCTTGAAAAAATTATAATTACATATTTTCAAGAAAACAATATTTTAAAAATTTAAATATTCTTAACCGCTTTTGCAAGAGTATAAATATGGTCATCCAATCAATGGATGTATCTTAAACAGTTTTGTTCCTGCTAATGGACAATCTACATTTTTGCTTTTTCCCAAGTTTTTTAACTAATCAATACCAGAATACCAGAATATTCTACATGCTTAGAATGTCACCTCGCATTGAGTTGTTATTAAAAGACAAAACTCAAAAAAATTCCTTAACTTGACATATTTTCTAGATATACAGTATCGAAAACATTGAAATGTATATGTTGATTGTGATGATTCTCTAGGTCTTGCTTAAAAAGGCATATTTGACATTTTCATGTAGTATAAAAAAGGTCATATTGCCACTAAGTAGAAAGATTCCAGAAACAAGAGGTGAAAAAACAAACTAACAGTTTGCAAATCTGAATCAAAAGTTAATATCCTAAATAATCAGAAACTGTCAACTTAACACTATCTACAAATTTTAATAATACTGAAAACAACCTGATAAACCAGTTGAGTTACTAAATAACGATCCCAAATGAGAAAATGCAAATACCCTTTTGTGGACATATGATTATATTTCATTTTCTCTAAAATGTGTATGGCCTGCAGTATCCTGGCCTAGTTCTGAGACTACCAATGAGCCAAGTTGCTCCAACACGACTGTTCCTGTAATTACTAGATTAACGCTCCCTTGGATAAAGATATCTGCTAAGTAATGTGAATAGGAATGTTATATAAATGTAAAAGTGTGTGTGGCCATACCAAAAAGGTGATCAAATTGAAAATTTTTGTACACAAATATCTGGCAACATTCTGCTGGAACTACATGCAGTATTGAACTTCTACATGCAGTATAATGTTCTTGATCAAATTCCTTCTTGGTTGTGTCCTGAAAGTTAACAAAAATAGCACAAAATTCAAGGGACATAAGCAAAAGGCAATACATGCCTTACCTTTGTAGTACTTGGAAGGGTTTGTGTTTGTGTGAAAGTGTCTCCTCCATTAATGCTGATCAGATCAGCATCTGCAGGTGGGAATGGTGAGGGAAACACCACCACGTCACTCTTCAGTGTGTCTGAACTAAAGCAAACGTCATATTGCTGAGTTGCCTTAGAGTAAGACCAGCTTCCATCTGGGTGTGCAGTGACCACTGGGGCACGATAACTGCTGAAACTGCTTTCTGTCCGGTAGCATTTAGCTGCTATTAAACTGATCAGACTCAACAAAAATATCAAAGATACTGAAACAACAGCAATGAGCAGATACAGATTCAAATCGGAAAAAGTATCTTCCTTGACTGGGACATGCCTCAGAGATGTATGAATATTATCCACACTTTCAACAACAATAATATCCATAGACATAGTTGCAGACAGGGATGGCTCTCCATTGTCTGAGACAGTGATTACTAGTGGATGAGTTTTTAAATCATTATCACTCATTCGCCGCTTAGTCCTTATTTCCCCTGTGCTTGATCCAATTTTGAACAGATTATTCCCTTTGGGTTCAGTTATGTGGTAAGACAGGAGTGCATTGTAACCAGAATCAGCATCAACAGCTCTGACTTTAGCCACAAAATATCCTGCTTCAGCGGAATATGGAATGGTCTCAGTGTTCACTGATCCAGGTTCAGAATGAGGTGGTAGAATCACAGGACTGTTGTCATTCACATCCAGTACAAAAAGATTTACAGTCACATTGCTACTGAGTGGAGGTATTCCACTGTCCATGGCCTGCACTTTAAACTCGACCTGTTTTATATTTTCATAATCAAAAGACTGTAAGCTGTACAGTTCACCAGTGATGGAGTTAATGTTGATTAATGATGACACAGGCATTCCACTGTTGTCTCTATCCTGTAAAGTATATCGAATATTTGCATTTTCACCTATATCAAGGTCATATGCTTGCACTGATGCTAGCACCCCTCCAACATGACTGTTCTCTCTTGTGCTTAAATATATTACCTTCTCAGAAAATAGAGGAGCGTTGTCATTTACATCAGATATCTGAACCAATATATAGCTGGTGCTAGAGAGCGGAGGAATGCCCTCGTCAATGGCTACAACTGTGATATTATATTGTGAGTTTTTCTCTCTGTCCAATGGTTCATTTATAGCAAGAGAATACGAATTTTTATATGATGACTTTAGATTAAATGGATTTGATCCTCGTATGGTACAATCCACTTTCCCGTTTTTCCCGTCGTCTTTATCTGATACTGTAACCAACGCAATTTCGGCGCCACGTTTGGTGTCCTCACTTACTAAGTTCAGCAGCAACGTCACTGATATTTCAGGCGCATTATCATTTACATCAACAACTTCAATTAACACTTTACACCTAGTCTTTCTGGGAGGGTGGCCCTTATCTTGAGCCTGCACTCTCAGCTCAATTGCAGGGGTTTCTTCA